>JAGGAX010008581.1:0-11401 GCA_017657335.1 Termitomyces titanicus | reverse complement strand
CCGGATGCAAAGGCAACACGGCTTCCCTTTGTCAAAGTCGAGACGCTGGGCTGGGCAAGCAGTGGTCGTGAGTAGCTATTGCCCTTAAGAAAGCAAGGAAAGATCTAATTCGATCGTAGTCTGGGACAACTTCGAGTTCTATAATGTCACTGGTTTCCATGTATACTTCAACGACCGCTCTTTTGACGAGGTTGTCCATATTCAAGCATGGGCTCTTGGACTTGGAGAAAGGGTATGTGAATCCGACGTCTGTTTTCCTCAGTGAATTTATTAACCTTGATCATTCCAATCACAGGCACGATTCCGTACGTGACGCTCCTGCATCCATGCGTTATATGCCACATTAACATTTTACAGACGACGGCAGGGATAAGTCATTCTGTGAGATCCAACTATGCCTCTCGAACGGTGGTGGAATCAGTGGAATGGTACGCGCACAAATCCCCAATCCATCTGATCGAGTTCTCAAAAAACAACCATCGTCAGCGTTACTTCAAAGATGACTACCCTGAGGATCTTGATCAAAAAGCAGAGCTAACTAAAACATATGTCGAAAACAACAGCACATTGCTCGTCGTACCCGATATGCACGAACATGGCCCACTCTGGAAGATTCAGGAGGGTTCTCAAGCTAGGCCCGTCATCAGGACCAACGACACGGTTGACTACCCCTGGCACGCTTGGTTCGCTAGCAAGTTTGGAAATTGGGACTTGCCGGTTATCCCTCCTCTTTCCCCCAACGAGCAGAAATACGATGTTTGGATGGCGTCAGTATATTCTCATATACTCATCCAGACCTTCTTCCCCTGACACCTCGTCTGCAGGTTCGAATTCCCAACTACCGCGTTTCAGTATTGAGCATCTATGTTCGCTAAAGTGCCGCATTGAAGGTGAAAGAAAACTGAACATAAAATAACACCATATATATTTTCTGTGCCTCGTCAATCCCTTGTAACAATACCATAGGTATCCAAAAAAAAAACCCGCGTCTTGAGTACAACATCGAAAGCAATCCCAAGTTATCAACAACTATGGTACACGATACACAATACACGGCAACAACAAAAAACCTCACTCACATCCTCACCTTACACTTCCTACTTACTTACTTCTGCTCACCACCTCCCGCCCCAGCCTCCCCATCCTTCTCCTTCATCACCTCCCCTTCAACAAGCGGGCTACTCTTAAACCTCGTCCCCTTCTGCACAACACTCCTCGTACTCGTAACAAACGCCGTATCCACCCCAACCGCCGTCGTACTACTCGACCCCGTTCCCGTTCCCGTTACAACAACACCCAAACTCGCCGTCGACGGTGCCCCACTAGCCGACCCAACCATCCTCCTCTTCCGATCCAAAAGCACCGCTTCCAACGGTAAACTAGGCATAAGCCCCCCAACCGTCGGCTCTGGCTGCGCACCTCCCTGTCCAGACAACGTATGCATATCAGAAGACGCAAGCGAAGGTGGAACCTTCTCCTCGTCCCCTTCTTGGTCTCTCGGAACGGGCGGAGCGCTCCTGGAACGGAGGAACCCAAGCCCACTTAGATTCTTCAAGGCAATAGGCATATGGAGAGGCGCCGACGTGGTGGACTTCGTCACCGCCGCGGTGGGAGGAAGGAGATGAACGGGATCGGAAGCGGGAGCAGGGGGCGCGGGCTCAGTCTTGGGAGGGACTTGGTATGGATCACCACGGGCACCTTGGGGGTCAAATTCGTCATATATTTCTTCTCCGATAAGTTCTATGTACACCATCGTCGTCAGACGGGAAATTGAGTTAGATAGATAGGCGTACCTTCCAAAACATCTTCCAGAGTGATGATTCCAAGTGGCATAACAGCAGCATCAAAATTCTTCAAAAACTATGGAAAAACGTTGAGAAACCTTGCACCTCCTTGTTCGTAGAGGTACTCACCTCCGCAGCGCCCTCCTTTCCCAGTACAGCATCAGCAGGCATACTCTGTTCCAACCCTGACATTGACGCCATACTCGCCGCGGCCCTAGGCAGCTGAAACGACGATCTAGGGGTCTTCTTCGGCTCCACTTCTTCCAGTTCGATAACAGTCTCAGCCTCCTCATCCTTACTATCGTCCTTATCATCCTTAGCACGCGAGCTCGCAACACCCCTTAGATTTCTACTCCGTCCTCTCAAAGTCCTAGTCCGAGGTAGCCTCACGGTCTGTCCAAGAGTCCCGAAATCCTGTTCCAGCACCCCATCTTCACGTAAAGTTGCCTCTTCAGCTTCTTTAACGCCGCTGAGTTTAAGACTAGCACTTTCAATATCTTTCTCTTCATCGCTGGAGTCAGAGTCGCCCATCCCGACGCGCATACGGAGACGCTGCGTGAGGCTACGCTTCACAGCCTTCTTAACGCTGATAGCCTGCATAGTAGGTGATGGCACACCGTCAGCCAGGTCAGGCGTCGAAGGAAAGGCAAGACTTGCCTTTTCCATGCTGAACCTGCTAACGATAGCCATGTGACTTCGGCCTTCTTGGAACTTGTCGAGGATACCCAAGAGAGACTCGTTGTTGGGAACAAAGGGAACCTTGTTCAAAGGTATCTTGCGAAGTGGTGTAGCGTCTACAAATGTATAAGATCCACGCATATATGAGCAAGGATTGAAAGACTGACCTTTGGGGTCGAGCATGACACACTGCTTGACCAACAAAATACCCAGAATCTTCTTTACCTTCTGCGTGCGTTCGGTCACTGCCCCACCAGTAGTCGAAACTGGGATGTCAATTTCTTCATAAACCGGCACACGACTATGTCCAGTCTGCACGATCTTCTTCAACAAGTCATAGTCCAACTTTGAGTCAATCGACAACATGAACACGTCCTCAATGGGTGTCATTGCCTTCGAAATTCCAGTATTAGCTCAGAAATATGAAGTAGGAAGGAGACACGAACCTGCCTGACGACTTTTTCCTGAAGGTCCAACGTCGCTCCAATAATTGTAACAGTATCAATCTTCAGATCTCCACCATGCGGGGAGTTCGTAGAATGCAGCGCAATTAACTCTTTGAGTTCAGCACGGCGGTAGATGATACCATGATGAGGTCCCAAAACCCACTCCAGAAGCTTTGCAACTGGCCATGCCACAACACCCTAGACACACACAAACAGCAGGTAAGCGTAAACTCGAAACTCGGAACCTGAGAGGGAAAGAATAAAAGAAGACTAACCAAGACGATGATAAGGCACTTGGTGAGTAAAGCCAACTTTGCACCCAGGTAGAGACCGTGGCGGGTGAAGAGGGACTGTGGGATGATTTCTGCGAAGCTATGGGGTTTGGGTTAGTTGAGGGATTTATGCGAGGACTTCTCAGAAAGCTAAAGGAGGGAGCGCCCGAACACGGCGCTTGTCACTTGTCAGTGTGTTTTCAAGTGAAAGTAATACACGATCTATGCGCGTGACGTCACTACAAAGATCGCGTTTTGCCTCGAGGCGACGCCGACGCAAGATAATGTTAGGCGCCTGCTAGGAGGGGTTTATGGAAAATAAAGATAAGAAGAGGTGTGAAAACGTCCAAGACGAGGTGCATAAGTTGCCTTTTGAAAAGCACCTTGGCGTTTCGAGACCTCTAAGAGAGGCAAAGAAACAGACCTACATGATGATAAGCACAGTGCTAACGATGACGCCTTGAACGCCGCCTCCCAAGATTGGCTCCGAAATAACAGGGAGCGTCTCGTTAACGATCATGTTCGCCAAAAGGAGCGTGACAAGCAGCAAGTGCCCATTTTTGCGTATAGGCATAATCTTGTTAGCATATTCACGCTGTTTACTACGCATATACATCAATTAGCTTGCACTGACTAATAAAATAGAAAAAATAAGGCGGCGTGAGAGAAAAAGACTCACGGTGTACCACTAATACACAACACACTAAGCTGCGTCTCGTCCAAACTCATATAACCCAGTGTCAATCCGGCAAAGACACCCGACAAGAGCACGAGGATCGGTATAAGTGCCGCAAAAGCTTTGAACTGGGGGCTGTGATGATCGAGCTCGCGGCGTGCGAGTGAGTGGTCGGCTGACGCGCCACTACCACGGAGGAAGCGGTAAGCATGCTGAGAGAAGAGGGAGAGAAGAGTGTAGAGAAGCTTGGATGTGTGGCTATGAGCATTCCGGATGGAAATGGGAGCAGGGACCATTCGATTTGGACCAAGGGGACCAAGAGACGTTAGGAGCAAACAGAGGAGAGTGGACCTGATATATGAGGAACCACGTCACGCGGAGAACCGGGGACGCACGTGCCTCGATGACTCGAACGCGTCGAATACTTACGGCGATCGCGATCTCCAACGTTAAAGTTGCGCTCTTTACGTAACGGCCGGTGCCCTGGCCAGGACTGGCTACAGGTAAGTTCTCTGACCTTCGAACTCACGAAGTTGTACCAAAGTTGTTCACCGTAGCACCAAAACGAATATTAATCAGGCCTGGATCCGGACCTTGCATGGACCTACACATCAAAAAAATGTTGCAAACTTTTCGTCAAAAATTCTCCTATGTACTTATTCGTCTCCAGGACGGCAAGGAAGACAGGCTACGTACAATGTGCCACTCGCGTAATACATATGGAGAATCAGCCGCGACAAAGGAGCCTGCTTCCTTGCTCCACTGCATGTACTTATTGATTAGGCTTAGGTACTTCTTAGCCGTGGAATTCCTCCGAGTCGTACTCCGCCAGGGTCCGGGTAACTCTCCCTGGAATCATCAAGGAATAAGTACATAGGAGTCTAACGTAAACAACAACTAGAAGTACTTACCCCAGATCAACGGCATCCTCTGTATGTCTGGAAATTGCACACTCACGCGGAGATGCCCAACGACCGATCAAATACATATTCAAACTCGTGTACTTACACTTACACCGTACAAAGTGGAAGAATGACGAATGGGGAAGCAAGGAAAACAGGACCGGCCGCGGGTATGTCAGAAAGGGATATGTATATAGATGTATATCAGAAGTTACTTGATATGCACCGCCGTAATTATCAGGCTGCGAAAGTTTATTCGGGGACGAGAAGGGAAAAAGAGGTGACGCCGACTCGGTGAAGTGCATTCACTCGTCTTGGTAAACTCACCAAAAAGGAACCCCCCGAGCGCGGCGAAACTCCTGAAATAGTAAACATGAAGAATAGGTAGAGATAGACACCGCCGTTTCTTGTTATAATACCTTACTCGCCAAATGGCTTGTATAAATGTCAAACGTGCCGTATGTGCAGGCCTCTTTTGGGCTTCGCCACCATTCACCGACTTCATTTTCTGGATGTTCATTGCCTGATGGAGTGGAGAACAGTCGCCAACAACACTACGTCACACTCGAGAGGAAGGAAGAAAAGGCAGTCTGAGCTCATGATTCAGATTCAGGTCATGAATGTATCCAAAGTCCACTAACATCTGTCATACAGAATGTGAAAGCAGGGGAAACTGTTTGATCGAGAAGTCTCTGTAAGTATCGGAAAAGGGGATACATATGGTCCATGAAAAGAGAAATACTGAACTACTGAATCAGAACGTCGCCTTGATTTTTGCTTTAAATCTCCGCCGCAATCTGCCGTACGGTGACTTGCAAGTTGCTTCAGCTTCATCATCGCACAGCTCCAATCCTAGCCTCGATCTTTGATATGCGATCTTTCTCAAGGGCGAACAAGAGGTGAAATTGAATCTATCGAACTCACTCCTGACCGATCGTTCAATGAAATCAAGGTGGAAATCATTCTCACAAAAAGTCGATAGTTTGTTCGAACTCCTGGTAGTACATACATACATGCATTTGAACATAGTCACTCTTCCGGAAGCTACTTGCTCACTTAAACATCACTTGCTCGAGTGCTGGTGGGACTATGTATTCCTGCCAACTCACGCCGTGATGACACAGCTAATTGTCTGTCAGTCCCTGGCACGTTTCCTTGAAACTACAACCTTAATTCCAGTAACCCGGATATCGATCTCATCAGCTGACATTGCCACCTGGGTGAATAAAGTTTACCTCTGATTGATTATTGGCACAGACAATATTAATACCTGACCAACTCTGGAATACAATCTGTGTTGAAACATTTGACCTCGTTATGATATATCCTGTCCCAGGATAAAGGAGCCTACATCAGTATCCCTTCTTTCACAACACCTCAATGGCAACAATAGTATATGACGACGACAATGACCACCTGACATATGGACCCCTTGGGCAGGTGGTACTCAGAGAGTCTGCAGGGTGCTTTGGTGGAAATGCCACTGCTATTGTTGCAGCCGCACCATTAGGAACGGTCTCTGTTAATTTTTCAGGTATGTATCATGTCAAGGCTCCGAGTCATCGTACACATCTACTTACCAAGAGCGAACGTAGGAACCTCCGTCACATTATTTGGATGGCTACCATTTGAAACTCTCCCTCTCAGTGTCACAATTGATGGTGCGATACAGTCGGAATCAACCCAGCTCATTGCAAATGGAGCGAGGGTGCTTCAAATTATTTATCAGTCTCCGCCTCTACTTGACACTTCACACAGTATGACAATTACAACGAGCACAAATATTGACCAAAACGGGACATTTCCAAGCACGTTGACAGTTGACTATGTTACTATCACAGCGGGGCCCTACACTCCATTGAACGGAGAGACCTTAATTGTCGATGACAGTGATCCGTCTGTCGTGTTTGACAGTAATTCGAATTGGGCACTTGATACAAGCATCTTGAGGAGGCCCAATGATGATGTTGCTTATCATGCTTTCGGAAACAGCTATCATCGAACCTCCTCAGAGGGTGCATCAGTGGCGTTTCAATTTAATGGTTTGTATTTTCGTGGAAATTTTGATTGGTAAACATCATTCACTCCAACATGTGCCATAGGAACCTCAGTGTCTGTATTCGGTACCAATCTTGGCAATCCATCCCAGAAAATATCATTGAAGTACAGTCTTGATGGGGGAAAAGAGAATCTGACATCATACTCAGCTGGGAACTCAACAAATTTCAAATGGTTTCAAATGGATGGCCTCTCTCGGACTAACCATACACTCAACATAACAGTTGCTGAATTACTCAACAATGCTTCTTTTAACTTGGACTACTTGACCTACGCTCCAGCCTTCTCTTCACTCGCCGAGAAAGAAGGCTTCGCTACTCAACAGATTCCGAGCTCTAAAACAACCAGTACATCTACGAGTACTGGCTTGCATAGTAGCCATACAACGTCACCCACACGTCCTGGCGTGTCTCGCGGAACGCTTTTGGGAACGATTATCGGTCCTGTTCTCTTTGGAATCATTGTCATCAGTCTCGTGTTCATGCGCAAGAAGAAGCTTCTCTTCTGGTCCTCCAAACGAGAGTCTCGTACAGGTATGATAGTTCCAATTCTGATATAGGAAGCAGAGTACTAATGGGTGTCAAGTCTACCCTTTCCGGCTTGTTCATCCTCAAACAGAAGGACCCCCACAAATATCAGTGTACCATAAATCTGGTATCATAAACGGACAAAACAACCAAACTCCCATACCTGATGACGATCTACCACTGCTTGGAACGTCCACTACTGATAGAACAGTGCGAACGGCTGCTACACCCAGACATGTACGCTGGTGGGCACGGCTTTGGCGGCGTACAGATCCCGGAACTCGTATGTTTAATCTTCTGTTTCTACAATATATCACTTTAAATGGACCTGTATACAGTGAATGCCTTTCCACCTGACTGGAACCCCTCAAATTCTTATCGGCCAATGGTTCAATGGAAGTCTCCCTTACCTGTCAATGCTTTGACACGCACTGTGCAACGACGAGCGTCCCAATATAGTGACTCCAGCAGTTCGAATGAGACCATCATCGTTGATCCAGAAGTTCAAGAGTTACGAGAGATGGTAATTTCCCTTCAAGAAGAGATTGAGGCTCGCCACGTAGTGTATGGGTCACAAGATGGTGCACTTATGAGGGAAATGGTCAGGAGCCACAGTGAATTACCCAACGAGCATGCCCGACAAGAGATCGGCGATCATGCGAGCGTAACAATGTCGGCCACAGTAGTTTGAGCCAATTTTTCCATTTATACATCCCATGTACAGCAAACATGAATATGATGAATATAGAACTCAATGACATGAGATTTTTCAAATTGACGTTGAACAAGAAGTTAAGATCAATATAACAAATTCGAACAAAGGTTTGACGTCTCAACTTCTCAATTTCAATAATAATTTAGATTAATCCTTCGAAACCAACGGACCCTTTATTAGGCTGCAAGGAGAGCCCAACGTGTGGCGAGCTTCCCTATTGATTTTCACTGAACCCGCTGAACTTGTTGAAAACAACTTGTGGTACCGAAATGTTGGTGTATGTTGGTCGTGATGAGGTAGCACCAAAATAAGGAAACCCAAAATGATGTGTGGGAGATCACTGGCCTGAATTCGTGCCCAACGATGCCAATGAAAGACTGAGTACTATCACAAGTTTACATACTACCGTTGGCACAGTGATGCAAACTTCGTCATTGATAAGATTTTCACGCGTACAGTAGAGTGCGTGCACTGCCAGGTGCCTCCATCGTCCGTGAATGAATCTGGGAGAGACGGTGGGGACTCACTAAAGTCACATACACGTATTGATAGGTACTAAGGTAATTCCGACAAACAACCGTTGCGAGAAGGGAAATCATAGACGTTGTCGTCTCAGCCAGATACTCACGGTTTGTCATATATTCAAATAGACCGGTAACCGATCACTCAACGGAGACAAGTCTCCACCTGAGACTTGTATCCATGGAGGGAACATCTCGTGGCAACCATTTTTGGGTCTCCGCCACAATATCCCGTGTGATCCGATATCGATCGGTCTTATCACAGGGCGACTCAGACTTTCCAAACTTCAACGTGTTTCTTACTCCTGCTGGGGGCTGGCTACTTGGTCTCATCGCACAATTCTTTCACCTGCAGTGATTCTGGTCATAATGTTTCGATGCGACATTATGCAACGTTAACTCGATGAAGTTTCCGGAATATTTGTTGGGTGGCAACGACTGGCGACAAGGCAACTAAAAATCAACTCGAGATACTAGTGATCATAATTTCTCACAAAGGTCAATTATACTCGACATGGCTTCTCTTCGCTCAGTGCTGCCACTCATACTCTCATACTTCCTGTCCTTGCTCGAGTCACGGTGCTCATGGCTTGACGAACATTTTAATCATTGGCCTACACCGTGCAAGAGCTAGTTGTCCACCCTGCAAACATATTTGGCTCATGGAAACCGCAACCATATCGTCAGAAAACTTTAACAGACAATCTCATCAGTTGATAGTGCGACCATTGACATGAACAAACTTCTCTAATCAACTACTAGTACAGACACATAACGATAACAGTCTAAGATACAATCTGTCGAACATTGATTCCATTATGATGGTGTAGTATCCCGTCGCATTATAAAGGATTCTGCTGCCAGTATTCCTTCTTAGTTCTTACAACACCTCAATGGCAACCATAGTATATGACGACGACTCAACCCACCTTACTTATGATGTACCCATCGCGATACGAAGAAAGTGCTCAGTGTTCTTTGGTGGATCTGCTATTCTGTTGACTACACTTGATGGGCTTGACCAGCCTCCAGCAGAGGTGTCTGCCAATTTTTCAGGCATGTATCGAGTCAAGCTCATTATGCATATGTACTGCGTTTACTTATCAAGGATGAATGTACTAGGAACCTCCATCGCACTATTCGGATGGTTGTTGAATGAACCTCTCCCCGTCGTTGTCACAATAGATGATGAGATCCAGCCTGCTGCTCAGCTCGTCCCGAATAAAACGAGGATACGACAGACTATCTATCAGTCCCCAACTCTGTCTGATGCGGTACACAATGTGACGATACGAATTCTCACACTAAGTTCCTCACTCAACTCAACTCCGCAAGAGGCTTTGGTAGTTGACTCTGCCACGATCACAGCGGGAAAGAACACTCCGTTGAACGGAGAGCGCTTGATCGTCGATGAAAGTGATCCTTCCGTCGTCTTCGAGGGTACTTGGTCCCTCAACACAAGCATCTTGAGGAGTCCGGATAACTCAGTTACTTATCATCCCTATGGAAAAGGATTTCATCAAACCTCTTCAAAGGGTGCATCGGTTGCGTTTAAATTTAATGGTGCGCAGTCCAGTGATCTGTCAACATAGATCGCCCCAATTATGTGTTGTAGGAACCTCGGTCTCCGTATTTGGTGCCAATTTTGGCAGTCCATCGCAGCAGTTAGTCTTGCAGCATACCCTTGATGGGGAAAGGAAGGCTGTTATACCATCCTCGTGTGAAAACTCGATGAACTTCGAATGGTTTCAAACAAACGGCCTCTCTCCGACTAACCATACCCTAATATAACAGTTGTTAATATTCGTAATAATGCTTACTTCAACTTGGACTACATAACCTATGCCCCGTCCTTCTCTTCACTCGCTGAGAAAGAAGATCCGACTATCCAGCAACCTTCAAGCAACAAGTACATCTACTATTATCGAGCCGCCACCCGGGGTCCGACACCTCTCCGTCCTAGTCAGGCTGGGATATCTCGTGGAACACTTTTGCGATTCATTCTTGGGCCTGCTTTCTTTCTGATTATTATCGTTATTCTCTCATTCATGCGCAAGAAAAAGCTCCTATTCTGGTCCTCTAGACGAGAGTTCAACACAGGTATGATCATTACAACACTCTCTCGCTGGTACCAAAAGCAATTACTGATGGATGTCAAGTCCATCCTTTCCTAATTTCTCATCCTCAAAATGAAGGGCCCTCACAAATACGAGAACACCATAAATCTAGCACCACAAATGGACAAAATGAACAAATTTCCATTCCTGAACAAGATCTCCCGGCCCCCCTGGGTGACGGGGTAATGCGAACGGTCGCTACACATAGATACGCACGCTTATGGGCACAGCTTTGGCAGCGCACAGAGCTGAGAACTCGTATGTTTGATCTTCAGATTCTAATTGCAATCTGGACTCTACGCAGTGGTACCCTTTCCGCCCAACTGGAACCCCTCAAGCTCTCATCGACCAATAGAACACCGGAAGCCTCTCCCACCTGCCGGTGCATCGCCCGCTTTAGAAGGACGAACCACACAGGACAATGGCAGCGACAATGCAAACAGGAATGATCAACGAGTTCAAGAGCTGGAAGGACTGGTACTTGCTCTCCAACAGGAGATTGAGGGGGCACGACAGAATCGGTCTAGGGCACAGAATAGGGCGGCGGTTGGGAAACCAGAGTAAATTACAGAACGAGCTGGGGGCAGACAAAGAAAGGGATCAACCATAGTCAAGGTAGCTTGACGCCGGATTTTCCCTTTACATATATAGGTATGACAGACATAAAGTAGGCCCCGGGAAACTCCCGCTAAAGCTTGTCCGCAA
>JAGGAX010008580.1:0-11444 GCA_017657335.1 Termitomyces titanicus | reverse complement strand
TGTTTCCAGGACATGTTTTAAAGGCTAGAAATGTGGAAATGGGTGCAGCTAGGCCCCAAATGGGTAGTCCCCTGACATTTATCTCCATACACTCCATCATTTGTGGCGCAGTTATGATTCACTCTGATGAAGCAACACCCAACTCACTCCCAAGCCATGACTATTTTTTGTTTGATCTTTTAGATTCAGATATGTTCCTACGTGCACACAATCATCTACTGTAATGATTCAGTCCAATTCATAGACAGTTATTCAAGTCATTTACAACTATCATGACATCAATGGCGTCTTCACTTTTTACATAATTTAATTCACCTGGACTATTTATTAATAATCTTCAGTGAATCATTCATGACTAATATGGTTTTTTTTGTCTTGATTCAATCTGAATGAACCTTTTTTACAATAATATATAAGCCATTGTTTCTTCATCAACACTTCACACTCAGCTTCTCTGTCAACTTACCAGACTAATAGGCCCAGATTTTCTCAATGTCTTTTTTTATAGATGATGCTCTAGGACTCACCAACCTTGCACTTGCTGGCAATGGATCCCACTCAATTGTTGTTTTACAATCTGTATGTCCATTCAACAATTATTAGATTCAGAGCCTACATAAATAATGTGCTGTTGTCCTTTTTTTAGGCACTTAGGGCATGCCAGCTTGCTCTTAGGAAGGAATGAGACAAGATTAAGCAGCTTAAGCTCAAAAACAAATCTCTCAAAGCTGAGATGGAGGGTATCAGTCCAGTCCAAGGTGCAAATCAGATCAGGAGTTGGCTCACCCATCCACGTCTCCTCCCACATAAGTCTGATATTACCAAGTATGCAAAGAAGTATGTAGTCCTCTATCAGTTAAAGGCTGATGAGAATGAATTCCTTCAACTGCACCCCAGTCCACGGCCCACTCTTCATGGGATCCATCTCAATTCCAAGGCATTTTGAAGAACTGCCTGCATTCAGAGACACTGTAAGTTCAAATTATTTGAATAATCTTTAATCAGCTGATGATAATTTACTGTACATTATTAGGTTCTGAACCAAATGAGATCCTTCCGATCTTTAGCTATTGCTGTTCTTTGGAAGCTTGGTCCTTCTATTATTTTAGCTGGCCATGGCCTTTCACCAGACTGCTGGTCTAAGAATTACAATCGATGGGAGGATATGACCTGCCTTTCCTTGATATCTTTCAAGCCATCTGCTAAAAGGCCTAAGTACAATCTGCTCTGTCCTCTCATATATTTGGACCCAAAGAATCCTCGACTGACTGAAATGTTTCTAAATCCAGCCTCGATAAAGGTATGTCACATACCTAATTCATATCAATTGATGCTTATTCAAATTTCACTTATTTGTAGATTGGGCAATTTCTCCTCTTTGGTGTGGGCTCGCTTGAGGACGAAACCCTGTCCATGAATTCTTTGGATATGAAATGGGAAAGGCTCACAACAACATCAAGCTTGATCTCTGCATTTGTCAACATTGTGAGTCAAATTGTTACTTTTCCTTTGTTCAAAAATTTGTTCAAGTAACATTATTCAAAGGCTGTGTATGTTTTATCTGAAGATCCAGAATTGTCCGTCACTGGAAAAGAAACTGGCATTTTCTATGCAGATACATTCCATGACTATAAAAAATTTATTGAGCAAATGAGCGACAAGATCTAGGTGCAACAGATGTTCACTCAGTGAAACCTGTTTTTGTTGAAGGTGTGCCGGATGCTGTCCATTTCGTGGAGGAATTACAGGTGGATGACAAACTGACAATTACACAATTTGCTATGATGGAGGCTATTGATCATGGAGAATACGGCGGAGATGAGGCTGACATTGTCAACACTTTGGGGTACTCGACAGATCCTGGACCCACTTTAACTAACCAGACTGCATCTGTTGATGTGTCTTGCTATTCTGAGCCTTTGCATGGCCCAATTCCCAATGCATCATTGGCAACCAGTATTTGATCAACCTCAGCACCAGCTGTGTGAAGATTAGCTGCCTTTCAACCAGTTCTCTTGGAGGATTACAGCAACTCAACAGTTAGCTATGGGGTGAAAGATTTCAAAGTGAATGCTCCTGCGAAATTGGAAGGGCTTACAACTGTAGAAAGCACAGAGGCTGATATAGCTCAAGGCCAAGAGAGTCAGCATGGCCATGGTCGTGGCCATGGCCGTAGTGGAAAAGGAAAGAAGAGTGCAGATAATAATTAGTTCAACGTTGTTATTATTAGTACTCAGGATATGCATGAACAATTTTACCGTTGGACAATTATTGTATTGATTCAGAATCTACAATCATTCGACATGTTAATAGATATGACATGTTAGTTGCAAGAAAGCGTGTGAGGGGGATCCATCTTATATAATATATATGGACTTTGTTTCTTACATATTATAAGGACCGTGTGGTGTAAGGGTAAGTGTCTCAATGTTAACATAAGGTAAGGTAACTAACAATAACTTAGTAGTAAAGAGGTTGCGAGTTCGATTCCACTAATAAGTAAAATTTCTGATGAACGGTATTACTAAACAATCAACTCCTAGTTGCAATTTCATTAGAAGCCAGAATTGTCATTTTGTTTGTGTTATTGCTCCGATTCTGATCATGTTATTTCTGATCAGACATGATGATCAGATTCTTGCCTGTTCAGGCCTTATCAGTTGTTGTCTGATCAAGGATCACTCTTTCAAACAAATCTGTTAATGCAACCGATATGATTTCACCTAATTAAGGCTGATTGGATCTGATCATGTTCCCAGGATATTTCCAATATATCTTGACCTCTCAAGATCTTAGAGGTCTTATTGTTGATCCACAGGCCTTCCTTCTGTAGACAGCTACCATGCTTTGAAGGAAGTTACAATGTAGCATCAAGATGCACCTTTGATTCAGATTCCTGAAGTATCACAAAAGAAGGAAAAATAAGTTAGATAGTTACTATATAATCTAGTCACAGAGCATATTGTTGATTTCTATCTTCTAGCTTGAGAAATGGTTTTACTTGTAAGACAAGTAATAAAGTAGATTGAGACTGTTCTTAGCAGATTTCTGTCAGCACTTTTGACAAGATGCGATAGAATTCACCAAGCTTGGCAGCATCTAGCAATTGCATTCAAGCAAGCAGCATCAAGAATATGTGCCAAGTCAGTAAGTTTGGGAACAATGTCTCTCTCCATAGTATGTTGTTGCCTCTACTCCCTTGTCCCACTCCCTGTGCTTGAGCATGGAGATTGAGATAATAGATACACAACAGACACAGAGTGTTGTAGCCTTACTTGACAATGGTGCAATAGGGCTCTTCATTGATGCTGATTATGTGAAGCAACATCGACTAACCACCAGACCTTTATCTCACCCTATTCCCATGTACAAAATTGACGGCGCGCTTAACAAAGCCAGATTCATCCACTCTGTTGTAGACTTGGTGTTGCGCTATTGTTCACATCCAGAACATGCCATCTTTGCCATCACATGTCTAAGGAAGCAAGACATGATCCTTGGGTTCACCTGGCTCTGAGAGCATAATCCAGAGATTAACTGGTCTAGTGGTGAGGTACACATGAACCAGTGTCCTCAACGTTACTCCACATCTGCCAGAGAAGCCGGAGAGGAGCATAGAGCTTTGGTCAAGGAGCATGCTACCATATGCACTTGCCATGTAGGATACCTCCCCTTTGCTGAAATTGACCTGCTGGATCCTCCTCCTTTGGCATTCCCTCATAGAAAGGCCAAGGATGACCTAAGGTGGATGTTAACCTCTACAGGAAGATGGACGCAAAGGCAAGTTTGCTGGTGCTCCAGACCTGGAGTCTCCAGAAGTGGCTTTTGAGGTAGGTGACAGGATCTATGCTGCTACTCTGTGTGCCCCACCCAGCATAGCAGAGATATGGGCCAGCCAGACTACATCTCAATGTTTGGCCCAGGCATTTGTAGCAAACTCCCAGCCTAAGCCCTTCTGTAGCACTGTTTCTCATCACCTCTATGACTTTGAAGACATATTCTCAAGGCATTGTCTGACTTTCTCATAGAGCGTAAGCAATGGGATCATGCAATAGAGCTCATCCCCAGTGCTGAACCTTCCAGCTGCAAGATATATCCTCTTGCCTCAAAGAAGCAGAATGAGCTAGATATGTTCCTCCAAGAGAACCTCAACTCTAGTTGGATATGTCCTTCAAAGTCACCAATGGCCTCTTCAGTCTTCTTCATTAAGAAGAGGGATGGATCTCTCTGTCTGGTTCAGGACTACCATGTCCTGAATGCGATGACTGTCAAGAATTGCTACCCCCTTCCCCTTATTTCCAAGCTTGTTAACAACCTCTGAGGTGCACAGTATTTCACAAAGTTGGATGTCCATTGAGGCTATAACAACATGTGCATCAAGGAAGGTGATGAATGGAAGGGAGCGTTTTGGACTAACCATGGACTCTTTGAACCTCTGGTGATGTTCTTTGGCCTTACTAACAGCCCCATCACCTTTTAGACAATGATGGATGACATCTTCCATGACCTTATTGTGAAGGAAGTTGTCTAGTGGCAGAGTGGCAGAGTGGCCAGAGCCCAAGAACAAGAAGGAAGTGCAAGCCTTTCTGGGATTCACCAACTTCTATTAGAGGTTCATTCAGGACTTCTCACACCATTCTCATCCCCTCTTCAACCTCATGGTCAAGGATGGAGGTTAGCAGTGGGGAGCCTTGCAACAAGCCACGTTTGATGTCCTCAAATCCACCATTACCTCCAAGCCAGTCCTCCTTTTCTGGGACAATGACTCTCTCTTACGTGTTGAGGCTGATAGCTCTGATTTTGCAACAGGTGCAGTTCTGTCTCAACAGTCTAAGGGACAGACCACAAGAATCTTCAGGACAGAGCATGGGCAAGCTGGATGCACTGTCACAGCATGCAGATCATGGTACAGAGGTGGAGAACAACAATAACATTGTCCTTCTTAAACCTGAACTGTTGACTATACATGCTCTTGAAGGGCTAGCTGTCCAAGGGAATGAGGTGAACATCCTTAAGGACATTTGATGGAGGAATCAAGAAAGTGCTCAGGAGGATGTGGTGGCAAAGACGGCCATGGCTCTGCACACCAGCCAGAACTCAGGGCTGATATCAGTACATACAGATGAATAGGACATATAGAATGACTCGCTCACCTTTTAAGGTTGCATCTACGTCCCTAAAGTGCTAGAGCTTTGGAGACACATTGTAGAGAAGCACCATGACTCCTGCATCACAGGTCATCTGGGTCAGTGAAAGACATTGGAATTAGTGTCCTGTAATCACTAGTGGCCACAAATGTCATGCTACATTGGGTCCTATACCAGCACCTGCAACCTAGTTCACTTCAAGAAGTCAAAAAGTCTCAGAGACTGTTTTGGAAAGCAGACAGATTTGAGAATCAATTGTCAAGGCCAATGTAGATCATTGATTGAAAAAAGGTGAGTTCAATTGTCTTCAGATTGCTTTACTAAGCCGCTCAACCAGAAACTAAGATCTGTAATCCTGTCTCCCTCTCATATCCTTCAAGATAAACCTGAGCAACAAGATATTGACTTTATGTTTGCCTCTCCAAACACTGGACAGGAGAATGAACTAGAGGATGTGTTGGATGGTGAGGCTTCTTATGACCTCAGCTATGCAGAAGGCGAGTTCAAACATATTGTAGCCAATTTTCTACATGATGAAGTCAGATCAGTCTCACCTCAGTCTCAGAAGTCATAGTTAACTTTATATTAGCCAACATACAAAGCAGAAAGATCAGCGCACATGTTGAGATCATGTACAAAATCAAGTAGAAGTATTTCAACCTCAAATGAATGCTATTGTCACAGCTTACATGGATTGAGCAGCATGCATGGGGGACAACACATTTGAAGCAAAGCCCATGCCAGTGCACAAAAGTCTTGTTGAGGGTACATTGAAACTACACGTTATGGATGCCTTCTATATGTGCCTCTATCACTTGTTTTTCAGAATCTTGCTCAATGTTCTAGGGCAGAGTCATTTCCATTCATCTTGAACCTCTTGCCAACTGATGCCAATGTATCAGCAGCTCTACTTTGCCATGGCCTCCTTACCTCCGCTCCATTGAAGCACACTTTAGCCTTCTCCATCTGCATTATGGAACTGTACCGCATTACCCATTTTTGAAGCCCTCACCTCACCGTAGAGCCATTTGTCAAGAGTCTGTGCAATCTCCACTGAGTCCCTTTCCAACAATACCTTGCTCATTGCTTTTGACTTGTATCTGGATATTTGGGCCCACACAGCAAGTCGAGTTGATGCAGCTCTTGGTTGCAATATACCCAGCCTATGTTAACAAATCAATGCCAATTGAAACAGTATGTTAAATTGCTTCAGGAGCTACTGATAGAGGGCTATAAGCTCATTGAGTGGGATGGCATGTCAGTTGTTTCACCTTCTTGGCAACATCTGACTCATTTATGCTATAGAACTTGCAGGCTGCTTGTATGTAGCAAAGGCCAAGTTTTTGCAGCTCTTGCTGGCCAGCCTGATTCAAAGACTGGATATGACAAAGCATGTCAGCTTGCCTATGAAGCAATTATGCTTTCACTTTGAATCATTGTAAAGGACATTTTCCTGCTGTGAACGTAGGCATGACAATGGGTTTAGGAGCAACCTACCCAACCAATCTTAACTGCAAAGGTCCTCATGCTGGGATGCTCACCCGCCTTCTCAAAAACCCACATATTCAAAGGATGGCTGATTTTGCAGATGGTCAGTCATTTCTTTATATTCTAATCTATCTCATTTACACAGTATTGTGCTGGAGGGCTGTTTTGCTATGTCATCAATGGGTATTGCATGGAAACCAAACTCCAGAATGTAGATTCCACAGAATACGCAAGAATAACTGATCTCAAGAGTACACAAATGGGAGGGCAACTTGAAACTGTATAGTATTTATGATTCTTCAAAAAAAACATTCTCTTTGTAGTAGACATCATGGACACATTTTTGTAGCTCAAAAATTTGGTCTTTTCAATATACATAATTCCTTACTCCACTAAAAGATCATGAACACAAGTTTGATTGGCAACAAGATATAGAACAACATTTAGATGCATACTGCTACATGCTATCACTCAATGCGCACTACCTTCCATGCCATGTACAATCCCACAAAGTATTTATTTGCCACCTCCTCATGTCCCAACCTTGCATAGGACAGGATCAAGATTATGGCCCATAGCTCTTGTGGCGGCAGAGCTATTCATTAGTGAATCAGTATATAGAAGAAATAGAGAATTAAAGGATCCTCACCATCCTCAATTGACGCCAGGATGAAGGCCCTTGACAACAACAAAGTATACATGTTCATCATTAGACACAGTGTTCTGCGTCTGAAATGAAGGTATGGAGCGCAAAGAGTCAGCGCATGGAGATAATGCAGTATCTTTTGGAGTCAAGTTGCGATCTAATTGTTCATGATTAATTTACAAGAATGAACAAAGTAGAAGGAAGTGTTCATATCAGTGGAAGTTGCTTTCTTGAGAGGAGATAAACTAGTAGTGGATGCTGAAGATTGCAACAACATAGATTGAGCAGCTTGCTTGACATGCTTAGCTGAAGAACTAGGAGGCCCAGTTATACCATGAGCAGATGCATGATTATGTACACAATAGCATTGTTCCCAGTTGGATTGAGTTGCAAGGCTTGCTGGCTTTTTTGAACAAAAATCTTGATATTACATTGGCAGTCCTGTTGAGAAAGTTTGAGCTATGGGCATGCGCAAAGGATTGAAGTGAGCCTTACCGAATTCCATCTTGCATGTGCTTAGTCTGCAATTCCAGTAAAAAGTGTCGATACCATGGCTTTGCTTTGGTCTAAGTGTGTGAATATGATTAGTGCAGGTCTGCGTCTGTGCACCATTGTCTCCAAAGATTTTCTATGTCTGAATGTTAGTCTGTAGAAAGAATTGTGAGTGATAACAACGTTACCATGTGGTATGGAAAATATGACATTGAGGTAGTTGAACAATATAGCATGGCCCTCAGAGGCTGGCCTGAAGGACTCTGATTTTGCAGTCCTGCTAAAATCACCATCATAGAAGATGCTCATATGCTATGTGATGTACTTGTCTCTGGCAAGTGCATGTGGGTCAAGTTGACATGCCAAGAGAAGGAGGCCCATACAAAGGCAAGGCAGAAGAAGATTGCAAGTGGGGAGATCACAGTTCAAAAGAGAAAGAAGAGATTGGATGTGGAAAAGCTACAAAGGCTCAGCAAGTCAAAGGCTGTGGCAAAAGGGTCCCATCAGCAGGCCAAGGACAATGTAGTGGACAGCAGCAAGGACAGCGACAGAGAGAAAGCACAGCCAAAGAAATGGGCACGTAAATCTAGTGGAAAGAAGCACAGCACTGCAAGCAAGCTCCTGCCAATGCCAAAAAGCAGTGAGTTTGTTGAAACTGATGACAATGAATGAGCTACAGTCATGGAATTAAAGTCTCACTATCTGGGAACATGAAATCTTGTAAGAAGTATTCAATAGCTCATACCTCAATTTTTTCTGGATTTTTTTCCTAGCATTTTCTTGAAGAATTGAAGATGCCATGCTCATTGTAGGCAACAATGAGTACAAAGGTTCTGCATCAGTCATCATGGTACTGAGGGCAACAGAGTCCATCACACATCATGTTGATGATGGCAAAGGTCTGGAACACCCAGATCAGGGACCCAAAGAAGCCAGGGTGACATGGCATATTTCCTGGTATTTTTTCCCTTTTTTCACTATTTTTTAAGGTTATATTTGAGCTTGTCATGGCCAACAATGAGCAGAAGGCAGTTGGTGTTGAGAGTGGCGCTGATGGCGCCACAGACAGCGCCAAACAACGTTGACAGTTCATCTGTCAATATCCATGACAGGCTGGCTTCTACTGTAAATCTAGTATGATTTTGTTGAAGTCCCTCATATTTAAGCAGGTATTATTTGTGTCATAGAAAACTAACAAAATTGACTCTAATTAGAGGGGTAGGTGACCCCCCTCCTACCACTCTTAATAAAGGAGTTGGATGGGACATGCAGATGTTTACTATCAATGTCATTTTTGATTTTTAACCTATGCTTTTTTCTTGACCATCTTCTACATCCACACACGCCCTCACTATGTCATTGACTAGCAACTCCACTCTACCTCAAGCTTCTGCCTCCAGCGCTGCTTTTGCTTGTGCCATCACTGTGTCAGCCACTTTTATAGCAAATGCCTCTGCAAGAGAAGATCCCATCTCTTCTGCTTGGTACTATCTGTACCAGGGAGCTTGTACTTTGGATAAGCTTCTCACTGCCCTCCCTGCAGATTACTGAAGTACCCTCTGCTCCGACCTTGTTTTCATACAGGCAAGAGTGCTTGCTTGTGCCATAGTTTGCAGGTGGGAAGCCTTAAAGGCCAAGAAGCAGTTTTCCAGCCACATTGGGGTAGGGAAGGGCACCATACAGCTGTCCTTGCTGTACGCACAGACTCTGGAAGATGCTAAGCACCATTTCAACCTTTTCAGCGCCATTGAGAAGTATAGGGATGACACTTTCAACAGCCAACTTAAAGCTAAAAAGAATGATGTCCACTTCCTGAAGGAGTCCAAGAGCTTCTGAAGGAGCTTCTCCCTGCAGTTTCAGCTCACTGGACATACCTTGAAAAGGTGTCCCAGGTCTCCTTGTTTGTTAGAAATGAGGAGGGGGGTCTCATCCTTGGTGAATGGTTTACTGCTCCATAGGTGCTTACCCTGTTTGAGCACATTTGCTCCATATCATTGGTGTCTGTGTAAGGATGACCTTTAGAGGCTGTTGTGCAATCACACAATTGAGTGTTCTTAATGCTCTGAAGTGGGAACAGATAGACTGGGGTCAAATGGAAAGAGCAGAATGGATAAATGAAAAGAATAACAAAGAAATAGGAAAAACAAAGGGGATAAAGGGGAAAATAGGACATGTAAAGGGAGGAATGGAGGTCTTCTGACAGTCTAAGCTTGGATGATAGTCAAAGCTGAGGACAAGGTGCAAGCCTTCAAGGTCCATGCTAAGAAGGCACTCCAGATTTTAGCAGATGTTGAAATGGCTGATGCCAACACATTTCAGTCTATTGACCACTGTGGCCAATGCCCTTAGGAAGAAGGGTTTGTCTAAAGTAAGTCCATGCTATTGATGGAACCTATCTGGATTTGTCCAGGCAGGATTCACTGATGGCAGTACTGTTCTTTTAGGTGATCCTATGCTAATTGATACTTTTCTGTTTTGTCAAGCAGAAGGCTGGAGCTCCCTGGTGTTTTTGGATTGTTTGGGGGAAGGTTCTTGAAACTCAGAGGAAGGTTCCTGAAACTCAATATTGGAATTGTTGTTTGACTGATTGACGAGTTGTTAAACAAAAAGAATGAAGGGAAGGAAAGGAATGGGGCTCACTTTGAAGGAAACCTGTAAAGCTTTGAGGAGGGAGCCAGTCTGGTTGACCTCTAAAGGCCTCAGAGCCATGTTGAGGTGGCCAAACCGTTCAGAAATAAGCTTGAAGGTCTGAAGTGCAACATCAAGGGTGTAAAGTTGATGTTGAGCTGTGAGATTGACAGCATCACAATGTTTTTGTAAGTCTTCATGGGGCATGGTGGCACCATTCTTGGCAAAAGCAATGGACTCAAGGGTCTTGTCAACCTCAGCAAGCAAGGAAAGCGTGGTGGTGCTTTCAAGCTTGTGTTTAGCTACAGAATGTCAGTAAAAGGATCAAGACCAAGAAAGTTAGATATGCACCGGCAGCAGGGTAACCTTGACTTTTAGAGACCTTGCCATCAGAGTTGGTCTTGGAGAGGGCAAGAGTCAGTGTGTCAAAGCAATGAGCAAGGAGGTCGAGCTTGGAGGCTGAAACTCACATTAGCTTTGTGCTTTGCAGAGAAATTGGGCAACAGACCTAGCATTTTCACATCTTTGTCTTGTGCATGATATTGTGCCTGGCAGGTGAAGCATCCGAGAAATGGTTTGGAAAGTGTGAAATAAAAAGGAAACATACCTCATCAAGTTCTTTCTGATGAGTGATTGGTCTTGATGGAGATAATGGCATCAGCAAAAGAAAAAAAGGCCTCTACATTGGAGGAATCATTGGCAGCACAACAATTGAGGATTTGAAGGATAAAGACAAGGGCCTCACAGAGTGCATTGACCTATAAGTATTTGAAACATATTTTAAACTTTGGGTAAAAAAGAAACCTTTTAGTTTTACTTATGTTATTGATTAAAATGCTAAAATTTTACTATTTTTGTTTATAATATTTTGGTACATGATATTGTAACTCATAATAAAAACACTTTAAACATAGAAATAGTGATATCATGCTCAGATACTAAAAAGGAGTGCAAAACTACTATAAGACTGTGATATATATTTTGATTAGAATCACAAGATTATGCTTGAAACTATTGTAAACAAAAATTGAAAAATTTTAGCA
>JAGGAX010008579.1:0-11463 GCA_017657335.1 Termitomyces titanicus | reverse complement strand
ATGGACTGGGGTCAACTGGAAAGAACAGAATGGAGAAAAGGGAAATACAACAGAGAAATGGGAAAAATGGGAAAAGGTAGACATGGGCAAGGGGAAAATGGGACTTGTAGATGGAGAAAGGACAGTCCCCTGACAGATGGGCCATACAAAGTAATTGCAACCTTCTCAGAGCGCTCTGAGTACACCCTCCAACTGTTCAACTCAACATGTTTGTTCCTGGGGTTCCATGCCAGCCTGCCAAAACATCACATACTGGATGATCCCTCCCTTTCCCCTGACAGGGAATACATGCATCCTAGACCAATCATGACCAAAGATGGAGCCAAAGACCAATACCTCATTGAAAAGATTATCAATGCTCAGTGATGCAGCCATGGCAGACAGTATCTGGTATGATAGGTGGGTTATAGTCCAGACCGCGATGAGTGGCTACCAGAGTTGGAAGTGCAGGACTGCAAGGCCCTAGATGTATGGAAGGCTGAGAATGGGCCTGAGGTCTGAGAGAGGGGCTGAGTTTTCAGAGGGGAGAGGAATGTAAGGATGCTGCTGCATCTTACTACAGATTGGATGGAACAGGCGCCACAAGTCACATGACAGTGCACTTAGGCAACTGAGGGCTGGATAACAGGTCTGACAAGCTATAAGTATATGAACAGACACGTGATGATTGGAAGAACCAGACCATAGGTTCAACAAAAAAAAATGATTTTTTGTGTCTCATTCACATGTAAGAAGTTCATGATAAATCTACAATGATATCCAGCTCATTGAAAGCAGTCAATTGCGCTATTTTTCATGATTTTTCCCTTGCTCTTTCAGGTGGCCAAGTTTTTTGGGTTGAAATTTCTAACCGCGACAGTACTGAGAAATCGGCTCATGGAAATTGACCCATTGGGTCCTAATCTTCATGTTCCTGCGTTAAAAGGGGCAGCCAGACGATGTGCCATTGCTCCATAGAAGGGCTCAACAAATTGGTTGTGTTTGGTTGTCCACAACTGTAGACTAAGATCTAACGCTGTTGGCCATGATTAATGCCTGTATGTATACACCTTCCAAGTGTTACCAATTGTCAAACCCAGTGAGAAGTCCGGTGTTTGTTTTCTATTACCTTCCATTATCACATGTCATAGCATAAAATAATATTTGCCCGACTCAATAGCATATCTCAGCATATAAATTTCATTTACTATAATTTACGGTACATTGAGAACAGTCAAGTAACTGAGAATAGATCTCAAATGAATTCAATGACACGCGATTTCATTATCATCTATTGCGCTAGTTTACAATCATCTGAAAGCGTTATACCATGCTCATCCCACCATGGCACCTATACCATCCCTTCCCCACCTATACCATTCCCTCTGTGTTGGTTGTCTAGACACCATCATCTCCCTGATGTGTATGCCCACCATCCACCGCGCTTGTGTGGCTACTTGCAGAGGCCACAACTACATCGGTGGGAGTGGATGTGTTAGCAGTGGCTATGACTGTGCTGGTGGGCCTGGACGTGTTTGCAATGGCCATGTCAACAGGCCTGGAGTCAGATGTGTTGGCAACGGCCACTGTGCTGGTGGGCCTGGACGTGTTTGCAATGGCCATGTTGATGGGCCCGAGGGCAGATGTGTTGGCAGCGGCCACTGCGCTGGTGGGCCCGGATGTATTTGCAACAGCTGTGTTGGTGGGCCTGGAGGTGGATGTGTTGACAGCAGCTGTGTTGGTGATGTTGGTTTGACTTCTAACCAAGTTCATTGTGGGTTCGTGATTGGGCATGACATTGGCACCAGGCAGAGTGGTGTGATTAGTGCTGGGGTTCGCAGGAGCATATAAGTCATCATTGTTGCTGTAAAAGTGATCAAGCTAATGTTAATATGAGAATAACTGACAACGTACAGTGGATTGAGAAGCATGGACGTAAATGTAGTCAGAGCTGGTCCCTATGTGCAAAGTTAGAAGAAAAATAGAAGATATAAAGATACCATACCTCCGCTACCAGTGGCTTCTCCCTTTTGTCATTATCGAATGGTCTTTCTCCATCTGAGTGCAAGAAATCTTCTTCCATCTTGAATAGTTCACCATCATCCAATATTGGTTGCTCAGGCTTTGCCTTCTTTTGGGGTGGGTTTGATGACGGTCGGAGATGGTTTCGAGCCCATGAGGGATAGGCTTTACTCGTCCAATGCTGGAGCTTCCAATTGTTGTTGCACAATTGAAAGAAGCTAAATTTGGGATCATTAAGCATCTCGCCAACATAATATGAGTGAACATCATTGCCAGCCTTGCCCCAGCTCTGCGAAGCCAAACCCTTCTTCTTCAGTGCAAACCAAACCCAGCGAGCCTTCTGCCCCACTTTTGCCAGAATCTCACGGGAGCCAGGCTCTCCAGAAGCATTCTCAATGTAGCGATTGCTGTCTTCATCATTGAGCTCATTTCCATGAGTCTTTGGTCGCTGTCCTCCTTTTTTTGCACAAGTTGCTAGACCGTTGGTTTCACCAAGAATATTTTTGCAGTCCTTCTCAAAATCCTGTGCCATCCAAAACTTAATTTTGGGGTACGATGCCTTGGATAGAGGAAGAGGAAGAGATCACGAGGCAAAACTTTCTTGCTGAGTCAAAGTCATAGCTTGGTTTATTGGGAGTATTTTGAGTATCTCTCTGATGCAATGCATAAGTAAGATTCATGTATAAGCTAGCACTCACTGAATTGATTCATATCGAGATTTCCACAAAATGATTTCCATTTTCAACACTTGATTTTTGGCCTTGAGATCTGTATTTTCCTGCTTAAGAAGTAGAACCTGGAAATCCTAGAAAGGCTCAGTATCAACACAGAATAAGAAATTGGTATTTGAGTTCTTACCGGTCCAAGAGAATTCATGTCTTGGAGAGTTCGGCAGGGCATTGCATTATTATAAGGATAAAGACTTGAAGGATGGAAAGAAGCATTTGGAGAAGATGAAGATGGTACAGAGTCTGTCTGGGAAGATATATTGAATGGATGCAAGAGTGTTTTGGACGACATTGTGTTCAACAAAGGAGAATGCAGTTCGGATGACATTGTAAAAGGATGGTTCAGAGGTATTACAAAAGGTCCAATAAATAAAAATCAATGAGAAACAGAGTGTCAGAGTTTAACAGAGCATATAACAAATGACAATGGTGGTGGTTTGAGTGAAAGAATGTACATGTCACACTTTGTGACTTGTTGCAAACTTGAGCGCGACACGTCAATACCTTGCACTTTGCTATAATTCATGCACAATATGTCTTCTCCTGCAAAGAAATCCTTTTCTGCAGCATCTCTAGCTCTGTTTTCCTCTGCTTCTCATGATATCTTGCTCAAGAGTGGGAATCAGGCATATAAGAAATTGAATGATGAAGTTAATCACTTACGGTATGTATCTCATCGACTACTAGTAACTGTTCACAATTAGGCATTTAAGATAACATATATTATATTAGGAAACAAAGCAATGTAGAAAACACTGAAAGTGGTGTCAGTCAAGACTCGTGGTTCACTGAATCTCCAATCCTTGGTACTCGTTGTGTTAAGTCAACTGGCCAGGTCCTTGTAAACTGTGTTAAGCCACCTACGGTAGCTCATCTGATCTCAAAAATTCTACCTACTCAACTCTATAATACTATAGCCTTTACCTGCATCCACAGAGCCAGACTCAGATGACTTGGATATTGGTGACATGACACTTGTGGAATCTGATATATGCAATTTGGACTTCACCAAAGAGAAATAGAGGATGGAAACATGGTCATGCTACAGCTTGTTATATTGTCAAACTTTGTAGTTTTACTCGCATTCAAATCTCCTGTTGTACACCAGTATCATCCAATTGAAAATTATGCTCATCATCATCTTCATCCTCGAAATTATGCTCATCATCATCTTCATCCTCAAGTTGTCTCCAAAGTGATGCTACCTTCAGGAATGGAGCCTCCATTGGAAAATACTGGTTTGAAGGGCACAAAATTTCTCCTGTTGCAGTAACTTAATAGCCAGGACACATAGATACCACTGACTCAATGCACTTGACGCCAATGACTTTGAGTCCAGTGTCACCTGTATGCTTGCAAATATAAACAGTTTGATGCGATTTTTGATAGAGGTCTTCATCACTTGAAGAAAATATTGAAACAAGAGCAAGTGTGTGGGATTCATTGTTAAACCGAATTCTGAAAAAATAACGAACATCAGCAAGGCAAGTTTGATGCTCATTCAGCTTGATCTAAATCAGAAGGAATCAGTAAATTGTAAGGAATATTCAAGTTAGACATGATGATTTCAAGCACATGCCTTGACACAAGATGTCTTTTGAAGAGATTTGGTTGCTCGCTCTTCATACCAAGTTGATTGAGCTATTTGTCTATTGGGAAGCTGAAGTCGAGCCCATCGCATAACAGCGTGTGGCCAAGCATCTTGATTTGGCCATCCACAAGCTGCCCAGTAACTCATGATAGCAGTTGCTCAGCTTCAGAGACAGGCTTTGTGGTATCTTCACAAGCACGCAATAATACATATTTGTCACCAAGATCTTTTGAACCATGGGGAAGTAAAGATTCTGGTGGTTTTAGGTCTGGAATCATTGCCATAACACAATTAAGCTGTGATCGCAAGATTCCATGCTGTGCTATATTGGCGTATGGATTGCGATCTTGCCAGATTTCTTCACCTAAATTTCCAATTGCTGTCTCCATAGTCCATCAAGCATAGCAGGCCAGTGGCCCAACTCAAACAGTCTCTGTAGGGATATGTGTTGGGAGATGGATGCTTTGTCGTACAAAATGAAGATGATCCTCATGTTGTTGATAATAAATCTCTTCAAATTCCCTCTCAAATTGGGAAAGAAGATGTGTAGATTTTTTGAGATCCTCAGCAGAGATGCTCCATTGTTGAAGGAGCCAAATTGCAGCCACCAGCTTACAAAAATTGACCCAGTACACTTCAGGGAGTATGTGTCAAAGCAGAGCAGGGCCAAGTCCATAAAGGTATATCTGATATTCCCAGGCCTTGTATCCTGTGTTCCCTTTGGTTGCAGGGTTGCGAGGGGCGCATCCAAAAGAAGATGAAATATATGATGTTAGGAGTTCAACAGTCTGGCCATGAGCCTCCAAATCTTTCCCTCAAGTACCTTCCAATTCCAAGATTCTTTCTTGTCAGGTGAGTATACCTTGACATTTCCATGCCAGAGGCCAAGAAAAAGATCTGGATCATTGAAACTTATGAGATGCATGATGTCAAAAGGAAACATTTTGGGCACTCCAAGCGTCCGTGAAAGGCCTGAGAGAAGTGTTTGCTTGGTAAGCCCAGTATTAAGTCAATTTTTCTCGTATTGATTGGGATTTGCTGATGAAAGAAGAATGGAAAGATTTGTGTTGTAACGATTAATGGTGTTCTCATGTAAGTCTCTGAGCTGTGTGGGAGTGACATCATCATGTGTGCATCCACGAACAGTGTAGTTGATTGGTTTCAATAGAGCAGGGTAATAGTGACCATCACCAGGACGACAGCGTCCCGGAACTCCACAATATAGGTGACAGCCATATTTGCCACTATGGCCAACCATTCCTGATGCATCTGCCATTGCTGGGCCATCGGCAGTAAGGAAAGCAAAGAAAGGATAGGACTTCTCAATGTGACGTTGAGTCAAGGCATCCCAGATTCAAAGTCCTTCTTTCTGAAGCGCAGCAATATGATGATATGCAGGATAAGTAAATGAATTTTGGTTGGCAGGCTTGTTTGGTCCACCAACAAAGCCTCCAGGAAATACAAACAATTTTGTATAGCGCAATTCAGGAGGAAGGTTGTGAAAGAGGTATACCCACATCCAACAGTCAGACATTTTATCGCGATATAGTTGAGCACCATCAAGAGACAGCTGGAACATGACATTGTCAGGCAAAATCTGGCCTGATTCCACACATTAAAGATAGTCCAAACCCGACATAGTATCACTGAACTCAGTCAGAGCACCTCCGTTTGCATGCACAAGATCAAGAATTTTTCGTGTCGTTCTCTCTTGGTAATGTATATGGGCTGCTGTTTTGGCATGTCCGTAGAGAGCCTGGATCAATGGGCCGATTGGAATAGTCACTGCTGGCACTGGAACATATTTCTATCAGAAAAAGTGTAAAAGAAAGCTGTCATGCCATTTCTAATGCACATATTTCTGTGGGAAAAAGACTTTAGACAAAGGAAGATGACTATTTCTAAGGGAGAAAGCTGACAAAGAAATGGCATAACAGCTTTCTTTGTCACTTTTTCCAAGGGAAACATGTTCCAGCCCCAGCAGTGAGTGGGAGACTGTCAAAATGGTTTCTTAGTCCCTGGATGATACCTTGGCTTACCACAGACTGGACAATTGCTTAGTCGTGAGTAGTCCCCAGTAAATCCTACACAAGTGTCTATACACATGTCATCCCATATTGGAGATATGCCGCTAAGCAGTTCAACGTGGCTCTTCATCTGCTCATATGAAAGAAAGGGGTCGTCCGGGTAACACTTTATCATGGCACGTCGATGGCCCTCATACGTGGCCTCAGAAGCATTGGTTGTGGCAAGAAAAGACTCTAGTGCTTTGCGAAAATGTCTGTCATTTGCATCTAAATAGTACTCAGGTTTGGGGTTCCGTAAACGCTCTATAGCTTCTTCAGACATGCTGCTGTTCTCGAGAGTGGCATTTTGTAAGAGTTGAATGGAGCGAGCTGTTTAGTTGAGTACAGAAATCGGTGAGTCGAGACCAAGTTCATGTGGAGCTGGTTCAGGCTGGGGATGCTGCGGATGTTCTTCATGAGATGGTGGAGGCTGAGAATGCTGTGAATCTTCAGGAGAGTGGTTTTGTTGTGGAGACGGCATGTGTTCAGGAGAATGATTCTGTTGTGGGGACTACATGTGCAGTTGCTTGTCGATAGGTCCAGATTCATTTGTAGGTGCATGCATCGTCGAAGCTGCCTGTCTTGATATAAGTTCACTTGGAGTGTAAGATGTAGATAGTCAACATACCTGTATGTCCATTCTATCCACGCCTCTCCTCTGCCTTCGTTGCTCTCCTTCATCTTCTAAATGCCGTGTTCGCTTTGTTACTATTTCTGTCACAGAGTGTTGCGATAGGTGTTCTTCAAGAGCTCGGTCGATCTGATTTTGAGAATAAGGATTACGAGCTGCACACTTGGAATGGGTGCGCTGAGCAGTCGATGGCCCAGGAGCAGGAGGCATAGGCAAAAGAAAGCTTTTCGGAGTTACTCTAAGAGTCTTGATCACGTTGAGACGGGCCAACAAGGACTTCGGCAAATTTGACAACAAGCGAACAAATTTTATTCAGAATCAAAACAAACAATATGAGTGAGCCGAAGCAGAATCATCTAAAGCTGTGGTCGAAAGTTGGTGAAAAACATTGTATGGTAATAGAAGACAATTGATGTAACTGATTATAAATGATTGTAATCGAAGCCAAATACCGGGTTTCTCACTGGTCGTCGCAGATACTTATTGAACACAACCAAGACAAAAAGAATCGCGGAAGACGACGTAAGGACAGTCAGTTCAAGAAATGAAGTCAGGTATTATGAGGCAATCAGTCAGGCTTGACCATGGATTAGATGATCCGCGTGAACAAGGAGAAAAGCGCCGCGGCAATGGGACGTACTTACGTATGTATAAAGTTGATTTGAGGTAAAATCTGAAGGTGCATGGGTGCATGTACGTATGTATGTATGGACAGTATATGATGGGGAAAATGGTGTATGGCGTCATGTACTTGTCGCAGAGGTAACCGAGAAACCAACAAACACATCTCATGAAGGGTTGAGCGACACACAAAGATGGGCAAGGGACCGGAATCATCAACTCGATCACTGAGTCTTGCACTCTTCAGGGTTGGCGTTAGCGTTAGCAACACCTTTTGGTGGCCCACGACGGCGGGCGGGAATGTCTGCGTCCTCGTCGGATTCCTAGGAAGCGGGAGGAGAAACTCAGGATGAATCGAAGGGAGATCAAGTAATTGGAGTGAGCTTACGTCTTCAAAAGCCCCACTGCTCTCGTCGTCATCCTCGTCGTCATCGAACTCATCGTCGTCCTCCATATCGTAGTCAAACGCTTTACCAGTGAAGTAGTCGATGGCGCGAGGGATGATCTGGGGGGGGGGGAAATTCAGATAAGACAGAGGTTCGATATATGATCCCACCTTTTCTTTGAGATCTTCGCCCATTTGGTAATCCACCTCAAGTTTGTCCTCGAGCTCCTCGAGCTCTTCCTCGTCAACTTCACCGTTCTCAATGGCGTCATCGGCCGGCGGTACCGGCGGGGTAAAGAAGTTGAAGAATGACTCTGTAGGGAGCGCCTTGCGCACAAGACGTGTTCGGTTTGTGTCTAGTTGCGGCGATCAATACTGAGTTTCACATAAAAGACAACGAAAGCTCACTCTTGTTGCGTTGTTTTTTAATCTCAAACTCCTTGGTGAGATCCTTATCGTCCTTCCACTTGATATTTGTGCCAATGGCGCGATCGTACACGAAATCGCCTGCGTCACCGACCTCATCCTGGTAGACATACGTCTTCTCAAGGATATCATTCTCGAAGTATTCGTTCGGGCTGAAGGCAAAGATGAGCTTGAAGCCAGGTTTTCTATCGTCAACCTTGTCGTCAAGGTACTCGATGCGGATGTCAATGAGGTGCTTGAGCGCATTGGCATCACGCTCGGTGATGAGCTCGGAAATCCCGGGGTGATTTCGGAGAGCAGTGAGCCAGAATTCAGGTATTCCGCTTGCGGTAGGATCGGTGCCCTTAGGAATTGCAACGTACTCGTCGTCGTCCTTGAGGGAGTACTGCTCACCAGCATCGATCTCTTCTTGTGTGGGTGCACTATCGCCGGCAATGATGGCGTTACGGCGCTGGTAGAGGGGAGTTGTGAGAGCCAGATACTGTATACCCGTCGTCAGAGTCGATCTAGCCACCATCGTAGTAACATACCTTCTTCTCAAGCTCAAGACATTCGCGTTTGTACTGGTTATGCAGCTCATTCTGCTTCACCTGCACGCCCTTGAGTGCCTCTATGCTCAGCCGGACCTCGATTGGCAGGCTCTCGATGTACCCAGAGCTCTTACCAACGAGCCCCGCGAGCTTTCCTTGCACCATCTGCTCGAGGACCCCGAGCTGCTCAGCCTTCACCTCCTCAGCATCGTCCTGCTCGTTGTCTTCGTTGATGTCAGGCACCGTCGGGCGAGACAAGGCCAACGAAATTGGGGCTTGATTCAAAGGTGTATTTTGAGGCGTCGGCGCCGTGATGTTCGATGAGATAGGTACGTTGGACGACATGCTGAACGATGAACAGATCAGTAGATAAAAAATCGCGAGACCGGCGTACCAATAGGCGGAGTTTCGGCGATTTCCGATAGTCTCCCCTAAACGTCTCACAGTCCTCCGTTCTGGCCTGACTCTCAGGCAGTATTATTGCTCGAGTCGGAAAATAGTGAGTAACCTCTTGAACATGCATGTTAATCGGCCAGATATGAGCTGTCGTTATGTCTGCACCTCGCCTCGCGCGGTACATTTAGAAGTAGTTTTTTTCACATCAACAGCAACCCTTGGTCCCTTGCGCCATAGTCAGTAACGAAACCAGACCTGGAGATATGTACATTGCGGTTTTCCACGTCTCGAACCTGATTGGACTTCCCACTGCGCATGTTCCCGATGTAATCCCTAACATATAATATTCACATGTTAGTGATCAATTTACTAACCTGAGGTGTTACCAGGTACGACACTACCCTATACACGCGATGCAAACGTGCTATGTAAGGCTATGTACGTACTCCTAGGACTCTCTTTGAGCCATGTTTTAAGGGGAATACATTCCGGTAAGTTATCTGGATGCCGACCCCGGACCGATGGACCCTACGCAGATAACGGTATCAAGTCGAACTTTCTCGTCCAACCATGCACTATTCATTTTTGTGACTTAAGCCAGATTTGCAAACCCACAAAGATTAGACGGATCCGAAGAAAGTCGGCAAAAAGCTTAGATAACGGTTAGATTGAGAATCCCATTACATACAGAGGTTGGCAGCGATATAATAACCGACCAATGTATAAACACCGTGGAGGTAGTACTTTGAGGGCTGTTACACAGGACCTGCAAGATTGCTAGTTCTTGTTGCTCTTTCAGGATGTAAGACAAGTCATAGTCTAAGAGAGCATGCACTTACTGCCTGCATACCACTTTGATATACATTCATTTTATGTTGCAGAATGATGTTAATCAATCATTTGATCCTTACAGCAGCCAAAGGTAATGTGGCGCAAACATCCTAAAAGATGTGGCATGGCGCACACAGTGAGATTAGTCTCCAAGGCGATTGAAAACTTTCAATAACACTTAAAGCAAATGTTTCTGACAAGAATCTTATTGATACCCCTTACTGAAATTAAAGCTTCAAACAAGCATTAGCCAACACGCTTAGCCTTTGCTCAATGATATTACAATCAACAAAAATGTTATGTATCCTTAACATAGCACTATACACCAATCCTCAGCTCAGTGTAACAAACAGTACATGTACCTGGTATGACCTGGGTCAAATCTATTTTGTAGACTAAGACTACACAGATTTGAAATATGCCTTGACGTCTGGCATCTCGCTCATGTTAATTGTGAATTCCACTGTTGAGGGTAGTAGCCATGTAAGGTCCCAGCTGAGTGACAAATGTCAATGATAGATGTTGTACACCTTTATGCACTTTGAACCCTTCTTCATGGAACTGGGGTACACATCTCCTTTACAGTCAACCATGAAGTCAGTATTTGTACCACTTGAAGCCAGGGAGACCACCCATGTATGTAAGAATCCTGGGCTTCACTGTTCGGTGGTAGGTGTTGTTGTTGTCAATGACATATTTCCTGGATCCTCCAGTGGCAGTAGAGTGAAAGGCTGTCTTGTGGGGCAGCCTCACTCTGAGCCAACCAGACAAGACAACAGTTTCTTTGTTGCTTGTAGGTTAACTACGATACATACATGAATATAGTCTGCTCTCACCTTTGTTGCTCATAGGTTAACTAAGGAGCAACAAGGATGATTTCCAAATGCCTAAGTGTGCTGTCATGTGACTTGCAGAATACAAGGCTTTTGCTATCTATGGTTCTGATCCTCCTCTCTTCCATACCACTCAATCTCTCAATCTTTCCAAGGCACCCAACAATTATTGTGAAGCAATTCAACAACCAAATGCAGAGGTTGTAAGGGTGACCTCTGGAGGCTGTGGCACAATCACACAACTGGCAGAGGGAGATCCAAAGTCTATTGAGTACTGTACAGATGCATACATGCATAACTACACACCTGGCAGAGGGAGATCCAAAGAGAACAAGTCTGGGGATCCTCTATGCCAGGAGCAACGCTTCAGAGGGTCTGGGAAGCGTGGGAACCAACTGTACAGTACACATAAGCTGCAAAACAA
>JAGGAX010008578.1:0-11493 GCA_017657335.1 Termitomyces titanicus | reverse complement strand
ATGGACTGGGGTCAACTGGAAAGAACGGAATGGAGAAAAGGGAAATACAACAGAGAAATGGGAAAAATGGGAAAAGGAAGACATGGGCAAGGGGAAGATGGGACCTGTAGATGGAGAAAGGACAGTCCCCTGACAGAATCCTTCAGGCATTGAGCAAAAGCAGCACTACCCATGCTAAAACATTTCTGCAACAACTCCAATAAGTCTCATGCCATCTGAACTGGAAAATTGTGAGGTCCACCATGAGCAGGCAGGAGCAAATGAAAGATCTCAGCTGAAATCTTCCTACAAAGAATATACGTGACAATGTTGTCATTTTGCTAGAACAGTTCATAGGCACAATAATCAGCTTGCATGAGATGAGGTGGTGGTAGAGGAGAGGTAACAACTCTGCAAAAAGGATTGAACGGCGAATCTCATTGGTCAATAAGCGCCAACACCGGTCCAATCCAATTTTCCCAATCCACCACAGAAGAAAGTTTAACTATAGTACCAAGGAGAGGGGGTTTGAAATCAGAACGAGACTCAAATGTAACAGGAGGAACAGGTAAAGTGGAAGCAGGAACTTGTTGAGGAACAAAAACGGGATGCACAGGAGGAACAGAAGAATTATTAAAAACAGTGAAATATGGATGAGGAAAATAAGAAAAACCCATATGTGTAGGAAAAACTGGAAACAAAGAAGGAGGATATGCAAATGGAGGAGGAGCTGACTGATGAGGAGGATTAACAGGAACCAGCCATGGTGGAATAGGAGGAGGCAGATGTGGAGGTGCTGAAGAAGTAGGTTGCGCAAAAACAGAAGAGGGATGTGAGAAAATAGAATCAGGTGAAAGAGGTGGAGTCAATGAAACAGGAGGAACAATAGTAGAAGGAGGCAGATCATGAAAGGGAAAAGAATAAAACAAGTAGGTGCAGGTTTATGTGGAGGACAAGGTGAAACAGTCGATCTTCCAGTGGAGGGCTTCTGCGGTGCCATGGACATGATCCAGGAGATAGTGTGCTAAGTGGGGGCGCTGATTGGTGAGGGCTTGGATCGCTGCCTGACTGTCACTTCCTATGATTGCGGTGGTGCCGGTACGTTGTCCCACACTGGCAAGAAGGTGGATATCTAGGGAGAAGCCAATGACCTCCGCCTTGTAGATGGTGTGCTCTGCAGCAGAGCCAAGGTGGTAGGTCAGTGCAGTAACTTCTTTGCGGTTCTTGAAAAGTACAGCCGAGGCTCCAATTCCTCCTTCGTGACCAGAACCGTTGCAATAAACTGAGATCTTGGACCACTCATGGGCTCTAGAGATGGTTGCTAGAGTGTCTTCCTTGGATTTCTTGATATGGGTGGATAGGGAAGGTTGATAGTTTGGGTGACGGCGTGTTGGTGAGACCGTTTCAATGGTGGATGGGTCGATCCCTGTGAACTGAAAGAGGTTATGTAGAGGGGAGCGATGTCGACAGACAAAGCGTTTTGCCGCTTTCTGCACGGGGTTATGCAAGGGATGGGTGGGAGGTAGTGAGGAGAGATGTACCGCAGCACGGGCCAGAACTTTGCGGAAAAGCAGATTGACAGGGAGGAGGTTTGCATGGGCGTCCAGGACATCACCAGGAGTGGTGCTTAAGGCACCAGTGATGATTTTGGCTGCTCGTCTTTGGGCAGGGAGGAGCTTGTTCACTGCGGCCACCGACCCGGTTTGTTGGAAGCTGTTGGGGTGATTGCTCACACCTGTGAACCAGATGTCAGCAGCGTACGTAAAAGCGGGTACGGCTACAGTGTTGTAGAGCTGGCGAACCCAGCGAGGGGGCATGCCTCCAGATGTTCTCAACAGTCAGGAGATCTGCTGGGTCCACCAGGCAGCGCTGGCCGTGACTTTCTGGACATGGGCGTTCCACTGGAGTTCAGGGTCAAAGATTACACCAAGGTACTTGTAGGTGTTGACTGTGCAGACCAACTGTATGGTGGTGGTGCCATCTGCGTTAGTTCTGGTGAGAGTGAGGTCGTGTGGGATGGTGTCTAGGTGAGAACGGGGGAAGTTCATTAGTGCCAATTTACTGAGTTCAAAATGAGAACAGTGGCCTAGTGACCAGTCAAAGCCACCCTCGTATCTCTCCATCATGTCTGCCACTACTGCGTGTGATTTGTCAAGGGTCTTTGCTATGCCAAGGAACAAAACATTGTCTACAAAGCCTGAGATAACCCCTGATTTGTTCTTGGGGTCCGTGACCTTGATTAGGGGTGCGTTGTAAAAGGCGTAAAATAGCATCAAGAGAGGGCATCCTTGCGTGGTGCCATTGAGAACGTCGATCCAGTCAGAGAGAAAATCGTCAAACTTGAGTCTGGTCTTTCTGTTGGAGAGCATGCGCTCGGCCAGTTGAATGTAGCATGTCGGGACACCTCGTTCCTGCATGTTGTGGATGAGTCATTCGCGAACGGTGTTGGGGAAGGCCCCCTGTACGTCACGAAAGAGGGCAGTCGCAACTTTGCCAGCTTGCCAGGCATCCTTGATTTTGTGTGTAACCAGGTGGATTGCGTCTGAGGTATTACGGCCAGGTCATCCGCCGAATTGGTGTTCTGGAAGCATACCATGTTTCTCTGCCAGGTGGGAGAGGTCAGCAGTGACTAGCATGGAAAGGAGCTTCCCTATTGTATTGAAGAGCCCTATGGGGCGGTAGGCCTTCACAACATTGTACGCTGGCTTGCCGGGTTTGCGTAGGACTAGGGTGGTGGAAGAGAGCCATGTGTCATGGTAGACGTCGTGACTGAAGACGGCTCTGAAGATGTAGTGCAGGTGATTGACTAGGGTATCGGCACATTGTTTGAGGACGACGTTGGGAATGCCATCCAGGCCAGGAGCTTTGAATGGTGACAGGTTTTGTATGGCTGTTAAGATGTGGTCTTGGGTGAAGAATTTGATGCCTGGGAGAGGTTTGGGGTAGACTGAAGGTGGTATAGAGGAGGTAGGGGGTGGGGGGGAAGAAGGACTCAGCTAGCACTGATGCTTTGTCCGCATTGTTTGTGGCCATGGCAGGAGAACCGTTCAGCGTCATTTTGAGGTCAGGGACCCTATCACATGAGAGGTCAGTAGGTTCGTGGACCACATACTTGTTCGCAATGTAGATGTCTCTGGCGTTGATGTTTTCAAGCCAATCCATCCAATGGCTTTCCCTGGTCTTTTTAACGCATTCAGCCATCTCACGTGAGAGACGCGCAGCTTCATCTTTGGCTGGGTGGTCAAAGATATCGCCAAACCTATATGCTTCGTTGTTAGCACAAGACCTCTGGGCCTTCAGCCGTTTGAGGTCCTTGTTCCACCAACGCTTAGTGTGCAGGCAGGGCTTCTTGGTCGGGACGATGTCCTCTTTGTCTATTACCTCTCGAATGATGCTTGACAGGGTGTTGACCTTGTCGTGGAATTCCTCCTCGGTGACAATGTGTGATGCTGGTGAACAGTTAGTGAGCTCGGTGGTTAAGGCAGTATTAAATGCGGTCCAGTTGACTGCATGGAAATCCTTCGAGGGAGGTGAGGTGGCACATGGGAGGGGGAGTTTGAGTTCCGTGATGATGGGGAGGTGGTCAGCTTGTGTGGGGCGCAGTTCTGCAATGACGTTACAGTATAGCAGAGGGTCAGAGTTCCCGATGGTCCTCCAGACGTTGTTGGGTCACGTCCACCTGCCGTTAGGGGTTTGGTAGGTGGGATGGTTGGGGGGAAGAGCAAGTTCCATATCAAAGTATTGGAGTAGGGTAAGGAGAGGCTGGATGAAGGGATCGGTCGAGTCAAGGTGTCTATTGTCAGCCGATTCCCACATAGGGTGATGGCAGTTGAAATCACCGAGCCATACCATGTGGTCCATGGGTGATTGGCGAGCGAGTGGTAGCGAGGTGGCGAGGAAGTGGGAGAGGGCAATCAGTACTTCGTTGTGAGGGCAAATATTGAACAATGAAATGGTGGTGCGAAGGATCGTTTCGGAGGGGCTTTGATCCAGGTGGTTGGGTCGTTCGTCGGGAAATATGGCATCTTGTTTTTGGGGAAGCAATCGTCAAGTTCGAGGCATTTCTTCTGGAAAGTCGGGCAGGAGCGTGACGAGCTGGGGTGGGTCGAGTCGGGTCCACAGGACACACATTTGGGGTGGGCGGACTTGCAGTTGTGTTCAGTATGTTCGGAGCTGGAGCAGGTCGCGCAGCGTTCATCATTCTTGCATTTGGCTCAAATGTGGCCATAGGTGTGGCATTTATTACAACAAAGAGGCTCTTTGAAGTCCTTGCGGACTACTACCTGGCTGCCAGAGATGAAAATCCTCTTCCTCAGGAGGTTGTTTGCTGCTTCAGGTGAGGTGCAGACAATCTTCAGTGACGCTACTGTCTGGTTTCTTCCTTGCTTGTCTGGGGACTTGAGCCAGGTTGCTGAGAGGATGGACAAGGCCTGGAGGTCGTTTTCGTCCTCAATCATGCGGAGGTGGTTGTACTCAAGCGGGTTGAAGGAGCCTTGGCAGGGGACAAACCTTGCTATCAAGTTGTAGACTTTCTACTTGATGGGAGCTGTCCTGCCAAAGTAGGGGGTGATTACATCCCAGAGGTTGTCAAGCTCGTATGAGCAGAAGCTGTCAGCAGCGTCAGCGGTGGTGAACTTGAGAACGTACGCACCACAATCTAAGTATGTGAGCCTGATTATGTACGTGCGAGGTACCACACATTCTACCTCCTCGCCATCTTCGGCTATCTCAATAGCAGCATTGGCTTGATTGATCTCCTTCAAGTGTTTGTTTAACTTGTCGCGGAGGGAGGAGTTACCCTTGGGAGAGCGGTTGTCTGGTGAGGTTTCATTGGACGGGTCAAGCTCAACGAGGACTGTGCGGGCATCAAGGAGGATGCGCTGTTGTAGCCGGGTGTCCTCTGCCAAAGCGTTGGGGTTGAAGTTTGCGGCAAGGAGGTGTTTAGGGCTCTGGCTTAGTTTCGGGGCAGACGCTACAACTTTTGCCTAGGTGGGGGGGGCCGGTGGTGCACTTGCACTAGGGTTAGCCATTGAGGAGGGCAGCAGGAACGTACCAAGTGATGCAGTTACTTTGGCAAGTCGTTCCACAGCCTTGTTAATGGCCAGCATAGCTTCAGCCTGCTTGACATCAGCGGCGGCAGCGAATTCGGCAGAAGCACTGAGTTTGGCAGCTGTATCCTCAATGCAGTTGAGTGCTTTGTTCGCAACTGCCTCAGCAAGTGTGTCCAAAACGTGATCCGAAATTGCGTCATCTAATAGTAAAGCTACCGCAATGGTGGTGTTTCTGGATTCTGGGGGCTTTGTGGTTAGTATCGCTGTCAGCAAGATGTGTGTGAGTTTCCTGTGGTTGTAGGGCTCAGTAGCCAGTATCCAGCCCTTTTTCTTGAGCCAAGTCTTTGCGTCCTGTTGTGTTTTGATCGGGCTGGGGTCAATTGCCAGCAGTGCCTTTATGTTTGGATTGATCGATCGTGGGGGGGTTGATGTCGGGGTCCCAGCTCAGACTGGACCGCCAGTTGAGTTCCTAGTGGTCGTCTTGTTAGTCATAGACATGGTGGGCACCACCAGGGGAGAGCGGGTATAATAGAAGCAAGTAGACAGAAAGGGATTGTAGGCTTGTGAGCCAACAGAGCGAGTTCAGCAGGGTGTACCAGAGTAATTACGCTACCTAAGACCAATGACTACCAGGACCCCAGAAGGGATGATGGTGGTAAAGGATCAAGAAGCGTTTTTTCTCCAGCAGGCTTACACCCCTCCCCCCTTCAAAACATTCCTGTCTCTTCATACCTCCATCCCATTCTTGGCTTCTCACAAGTCCAGTGCTTTGCAGTCTTTGAGCTCAGCCCCTGGTAGCCATTTGTTGTGGTCAGGGCCATATCCTACCCATCGTACTAGGTATTGTCTTCCTCGGTCTTGTTGGCATGCGTCTATGATCTTTTCAATTAGGTATTGATCCTTTGCTCCGTCCTCCATGACAATTGGGCCTGGGCAGGGGTACTTGCGGTCTGGGAAAAGTGTGGGATCATTTGGAACATGTTGCTTAAGCAGACTGGCATGGAACCTGGGGAAGGATCTTGATGTGCCTGGGAGTCTGAGTGTGTATTCTGATTTCTTGGAGAAGGCCTTCATCACCTCATATGGGCCATTGTGTTGTGGCATGAATTTGGCCACCTGCTTCTTCCCTTTATGTTTGTAGTCCCATCTCCTGTTTTTGATTGACAACATGACCAGTTCTCCCTCCTTGTACACATCTTCTGGCCCCCTGTGTTTGATCTCATGGTACACCTGTCTGATCTTGGCCGCAATTAAGTTGTCCTGCACCTCTTGTATGTCTGTCTTGAGTTTCTTGATGGTACACCTGTCTGATCTTGGCCGCAATTAAGTTGTCCTGCACCTCTTGTATGTCTGTCTTGAGTTTCTTGATGATCTCTCGAGCTGTGATCATCTCCGTGGATGCATCTGGCAGCAAGAGGGCGAGTGGGGGTATGATTTGTGGTGATTGCCCTGTCTTCAATTGGAACCCTGAGTACCCTGTCAATGTGTTTACTGTGTTCATGATTGCAAACCTCATTCAAGGGAGTGTCTTTGACCACCCTTTCTGGTTCCGGTCTACATGGTATTGTATCCCTTGGACAACCGTCTTATTTGTTCTTTTGCTGCCGCCATCTGTCTCAGGATGGTATGATGTCAACATCTTGAGTTTCACTTCATTGAGCCTATGTAGCTCCTTCCACACTTCTGCCATGAACAGGTGGTCTTGATCAGACACTATCTGTGTCATTAGACTGTTCTTGCAGTACCATTCATTGAACAGGACAACCACAATCTGGGCCACAGTATATGAGGAGTGCATTGCTCCCAATCTGACCTCAGCTCCCATCAGATTGGTCATTGACATAATTGTATCCTTCCCCTCCTCTTCAGGGAGTGGGCCTACAAAGTTGATACCAACCACTGAGAACCTTTCATCAGGTACAGGTAATGGGTGTAGTGGTCCTGCTGGTTTCAAAGGACGGTCTTTGTTGTGTTGGCACTGTATGCATGATGTGATGTACGCCTTCTCTAGGGCTCTCCTCATGTTTGGCCAATAGTAGGAGTCTCTCAGTGCATGGTAACTCTTTTTGAAACCAAAATGTCCAAGCATATTGTGGTCCAAATGGTACAGCAGTTTGTGAATGCAAGTATTGCTGGGAATCAGTAGTCATCATCCAACGTACAGTAACCGGTTCTCTCCTCTCGCCCCTTCGATGCTTCCTCTCTTGATTCCTTCCATGACCTGCTTGGCAAAACTGTCTGACTTGTAGCCTTTTACAATCTCCTCCTGTAATGTATGGTTGGCTGAGATCTGGAGTGCTCCACCTGCCACATTCCTTGGAGTGGGTGAGCAGGTATATGCAAGTGCATATGCAGCCGTGACGGGTGTAGGTGTCTTGTCTGGCATTTGAAATAGTGCATCTGCAGCCGTATTGTCCTCTCCTTGGATGTAGACAATTTCATGATTGAAATCTGCTAGGAACATTGAACAACGTGCCTGTCTCCTTGACATCTCTTTCTGGAATTGGAAATATTCTAGTGTGTGATGATCTGTGAAAACTTCAAATTGAACTCCTAAGAGACTCGAGCACCACTTCTTGAGGGCCTTAAAAATTGCTAGGAGTTCCCTCTCATGCACCAGGTAGTTACATGCTGCTGGTGTCAGTTGATACAAGTCATAGACTACGGGTTGTGCGGCTTCCCATGATTCTCCAAAACTCAGGATTGCACCTGTGTGGCAATTGCTTGCATCGGTCATGACAAAGATTTTCTTTGTTGGGTCATTGTAGTCAATCATGGTGAGGCATTCTACTCCTGTCACCAGACATTTGATTTTTTCGAATGCATGTTGGTGCTTGGGGCCCATTTGGGGAAAACCCAGTCACAATCCTTTTTGATGAGTGGTGTGAGTACACTTGTGTGTTCTGCGAGCCCTGGTAAGGAACATGTGAGATAGCAGGTGAGGCCCAAGAAATCCTGGACATTTGTGTCAGTCGTGGATGTTGGCCACTGAAGCACATGGTCTACCTTGCATGGGTCAGCGTGGATGCCTGAGGCAGAGACGATGTGCCCAAGAAAGGATATCTCAGTCACAAAGAGTATGGACTAGCTCAAGTTACAGTAAAGGCCAGCCTTCTAGAGAGCCTCCATCACCTTTGCCACATTGATTTCATGTTCTTCCACAGAATCAGACCAGATGATAATGTCATCAAGATATACATGGCAGATCTTGCCTATCAATTCTTGTAAGGCATCCTCCATGCATTGCTGATTGGTTGATGGCATGTTGCAGCCCCCCATTGGCATCACTGTCCACTCATACAGCCTCCATGGTGTCAGTACTGCTGTAAGATGGATGTCATCTGGGTGCACTTGAGTTTTAAAAAAGGAGTTTGTCATGTCTAGCTTCCTAAACACCTTTCCCTTTCTGCATGCAGACAAGATATCATCTACCTGCAGCAATGGGTAGTTATCTTGGATGGTGTTCCGATTTAGTTCTCAGTGGTCATTTACCCAGCAAGGAGGGACCATGTGGTCTGGTACTTACTTCTTCATGGTACTTGGGTATGGGGATGCATATTCTGATGATGATGGTCAGAGTCTACCTGCCTGAATATATTCATCAAGGAGTTTCTTCCAGTAATCATGATACTTCTCAAGAGCTGCGTATCCCTGTGCATTCACCACCTTATGGGGATCCTTGAGTCAGATCCAATGATAGATGTGGTTGGGAACACCATCTGTGGTGTCAGGAAAATGGAGGGGGAATTGATCTGCATACTTCTCCTTGAATTGGGCATCCTTGCATTGGAGCCGTTCTTGGAAGGAGATCGTTTCAATGCACTCACAAACCAAGGCCATGGTTGATTCTGGTAACGCTTGCCCTTCAAGGTCAGGTGGAGGGGCCTTCTCAATTGGAACTGTCTTAGGTGGTTGTGGTTTCTTTGGTGTCAGGGGCAGCAGGCTATGGTACAGGTAGCCCAACGTTTACTTTGGCCTTGAACACCTTCAATTTCCAAGCACCATTTCCTGAATTAACCTCCATTTTCACATACTCTCAGCAACTCAGTGGCGATTCTGACAGGGACATCAGATTGTCTTCTGCAGCAGGCAGGGGAATTTGTTGAAGACCGAGTTTTGTTGCCAACTTGTTGCTAATCACTGTGGATGGACAACCATTGTCAAGTAGAGCCATAACATGTAGGGGGAAAGAAGAGATGGTAGGGCCAAAGACATTAAGTCTGGCCTCCAAGTGTTTGCCCGTGAAGGAAGGGTCAGGAGAGAGGACATACAAGTCAGTGTCCTCGTCCCAAATGTCATCTTCCAGGTACGCGTATCCTGCAATGGTCTTTGGCTTGGCAGCTAACACCATCTTGAGCGTGACTGGTTTGTGAGTGCGTGGATCTGGCCAGGTGTTGGTGATCTTCATGGGGCACTTACTTGGGTCTGTTGCATGATCACAGTAAGGAACATGGCATTGGGTGCAGCCCTGGTGTTCCTTCAAGATCCTCTTCTCTTCTTCAGTGAGCTTGGGAAGTTGTAGGCTTGGTGTGTTGGCACCTGAGTTGGTGGCCAAGGCTGTGTGTGAGCGTGTGACCGGATCCGTGAGGCATTCTGCAAGAGGTTTGCACCTCTGACGTTCTGCAGCTCTTGCAGCGTTGTTTGCATTGATGAGGCACTGTGTTTGTGCGTTCTCCTCTCAAAGGTCTTCATCTAACTCAGTGACCTCTCAGATCCAGTCAACAAAGTTGGTGGCAATAAGGTTGGTGTTGTCAAGCTTGGCATGGAGGTCAGCATTCATATTTGCTTCCAATTGAGCCTGGAGTGCTGTGTCTGACAGTGCGCATGTAGATTTGGTGTTGCTGAGGAGCAAGTTCAGGTTCTCTAGCTCGATCTCCCAGTTGGCAAATAGTTTGGAACTCTGTTTTGATGACAAGATTGTGTTACGCACTCTGTGTTCCCATTTCTGAGGTAGGGCATACTTGGCAAACTTGGTGAGATAGTCATTGAGCGTCAATGCATTTTTGTTTAGCATAGTACCACTTCATGAAATGCAGCTCCAGCATGCTGTCAGTGACAAATTGCACTATGTCCTCCAGCTTCGTGTTGGAGTGCTTGAGGTACCTGTGGCGCATGTTAGACCATTTCTGGAACTTCTTGACATCCAGGCGGCCCAGGGTGAGCATGGGGCAGTCCTTCAGCTTGGTTACTTTGACTTTGGCAAGTGGACGGCATGATGGCTGATGACATCAGGGACATGGTTGGATGGTGATGTTGTCATAGATCTGGGTCTGACAGCCATGGGAAGATGGGTGGTGAGAGTTCCAGTTATTCTCCTTTGGATTCTGAGAAGCTCCCTTTGAGACTTCAGAGGTCGGTGAGTAGAGAAAGTGGGGATAGTGGAGGAGTTTGGAAGTTTTTGTCAGTTGTCTCAGACAATGAGCTGCTTGCAGTGATGGCGTGGTGCCTGGATCAACTGGTGTCTAGTTTGAAGATGGCTCTGTGCCATGCCTCCTGCCAAGTGAGGAGCGGGGTGGGCATCAATGCAGCATGAAGAAATTTTCATGAAGAGTTGCCAGTGTCAAAAAAAAAAGTGGAAGGCTGCTGTGGGACAGCCTCACTATGATCCAACCAGACAAGACAACAGTATCTTCATTCCACGTAGTTAGATTAGATACACATAATATGATACTTTTCCTCACCTTTGTTGCACGTAGTTAGATTGGATGAGGCAACAAAGGTGGACTCGGTGTCTTAAGGCAGTGTCACATGACTCATGGCACTGCTCCTCACTTCCTTCTTTTCCATTCCACTGTAAGGTCATTCCAGTGGGCTTACATAGGCAGCGGAGGTGTACAACTCATCTGTCACCCAACTAAAAATCCTCTCCTGCCTCTGGGAAGGGAGCAGCAGTGCCTTGGACCTCCTCAGATATGGACGCCTCCAATGGTGCATCTGGGAAAGGCTGTCTGAGCATGTCCTTTGCTGCAAGGAGCTGCATCAAGAGCTCCTCCTGCTCCGTGGAGGAGAGATATCACACCTCCATGCCCTGAGGACAATAGTGTGCAAAGTGGCCAGGCTTTCCACAGCAGTGACAGAGCAAGGGAGTGGAGGAACGTTGACAAGAGGTGTCGACGTCCATGGGAGCTCCTGGCAGAAGAGGATGTGGAGGGGGAGCTGCAAGGGCAACTGGAGGTGGTGCACATGCCAGGGGAGGAATGAGGAACGTGGGGCGAGCTGCCAAGGAAGTCGTGGGCCATGGAGCTGACTGGGAGACATGGGGACATCAAAGTTTGTGTTTCAGCTCCATAAGCTACCACTGATCCCAAGCAACCTTGAACCAGGTCTCAATCTGCTTGTTGTTGGGGCATCTATCAGCAAGGTTGTCAACATGCTCCATCAGGGTGGGGTGGAGACCCTTGCAGAAGGTGAGACAGAGCTGGAGACCATCAGGGTATCCTGCTTGTTCAACAAGCGCACAAAA
>JAGGAX010008577.1:0-11524 GCA_017657335.1 Termitomyces titanicus | reverse complement strand
GTGCCTTCACTAGCACTAGTGAGGATCACTCATTCAAAGGCAGCAGTCCCCAGCCTAGGGTCAAGGAGGAAGAGTCAGAGGAACATTTGACCCACCTTCAAGACTCACTCATTGCCATGGATAAACAAGTTGGCAGTATATACTCCAGACAGTAATGCAGGCAATGCAGAAAAGTCAATCAGAGATGCACAATGCTTCTTTGAACACTGGCACTAAGAGTGGAGTCAGGGTGGATGGTGTTGCACCAACTTTACATTCTGCACAAGGTGGTAACAGTGGTTGCTTCTACTGGTGGCAACTAGCACTTTGGGAAGTTGCAAGGATTTCCTGAGAAAAACACATTAGAAACATGTTATATTATTTCTAACACATTTTTCTTGAGGAAAATTTAAAATAAAATGTGACAAATAGTACAGAAAAATCTTTTGTATTTTCCTAGTATTTACGGAGTAAAAAATAATCCCATGTGTTTCCCAGGCAATATTTCTTGTCTTTCTAAAAAAAAGGCAATAGAAAAAAATATTAATTTTACTTGAAAGACACACATTAGAAATTCTTAAACTATTTCTCTAGTAATACTAATTAGAAACACTAATAAGCATCATGGCCTTAGCCAGAGTTGGGTACATCTGACTATGTGACATCATACTTGATAAACACTTGCATTTGAACATAACTGAGTTTTGGGTTTACCCAGACTCTCACTCTCCCTTTCCTTGAGTTCTGAGTTTAACCAAACTCTGTTTTTAAGCTCTGGGATAACCCAAGCTCTTAACCTTCCAGCACAGGGAACTCAGTGGAACCTCTTATATGTTGTAACCAGACACTGCTGAATGGAAAGAACTCAAGTGAGGAAAGCTTGCACTGCTGCTCTTCATGTGGACACAGTTACAAACACCTGCAAATAACACCCAAATGGCACCAGTGGCTCATGGTGGACCATCAACCAGACAAGCGCCTGCTGCAACTTGAAATCCATGAGGCCGATGACACAAAACTTGTCCATGATGTTCTTCCAGGACAAAGTGCTATCTTCCAAACCCCTAAAGGAGAACTTATTGTGATGGTGGTGAGAAACTTTTGTTGTCATGGGCCATTTGTTATGTGGGTAGACAATGCCATGAACCAACATCCTTTCAAACAAATATTTTTTTGGTTCTCCTTCATGACAGCACTACATTTATAGAAGGAAGACCTTGGGATATTTGGCAGGTTCATGCAGTAGACCTTTGTTCAACTGGGTCAAAAATGCAGTCTCAACGTTGTTGAAAGGTCGTTCAGCTATGGCAGCTAATGATTGCCACGCAAGCTCTGTATTTGCTTTAGCATAGCACCTTGTCAGCCAAAAGAAGTCATAGAGGATTTTGAACATTTCCTAATTAAAAATCAACTCAAACACATGGATGCAAATGGCTAGCTCTGACATTGATCAACTTTGAGTTATTGCTCCATTTGCAGGAGTGCATGCACCTATTATTTTCTAGCAATTTGTGGCCACCCCTCCCCACCCAAAGTATTGCATTCTCCAACTAACATGAGAGGGACATATACCCTTCATGTTGCAGGGGAAACCTTTTAGTTCTGCAATGTTGAACTTGCACCTCCCACAGGAGTAATGGGGAAAAATTACTCTCAGTAAGTTCAAGGGTACAATCCATCAATCTGTGCACTAATAACCCATCCAGGGCAATCCATGATGAAGTTCAGCCTCATCACTTCACTGTTTCCTGGACTACTTCTAGGAATACCAGTTCTGACCAAGGTGGTCACTTTTATATCTCTAACTACATCAGAATTCATGCTGCATCCAATACAACATGGTACAAGCCTGCCAGATTTTCATCCTTGGGAGGTGGATCCTGATTTCCAGCAAGGGCTGGCCTTTGTTACTTCCAGTTGCCTTCCTTCCATCTAGCAAAACTACATTGCTAGGAGAATATCTTGACATTGTGCATGTCAGATACTAGCTAAGACTCAGGCTAGGTTCCCTACTTGAGGCAGTTCTTCCTGTCAACTTCCAAAGGAAGATTACTGTTCAAGGTGCTTGGGCAATGGCAGGCCACTCCAAGCTGAAAGTGTAGTGCTGCCTGCAGTACTGCTCATCATGTGCACAGTGACTGCTGCTCCTGTGGGCATAACACAGACTGTGACTGATTCACAGGCAAAGGAAGCCACTGTGCTCATTGCTGCACACATACATCAATTGGTAGAAGGAAGCTCTTTCAATGGCGCTGCTGGTGACAAAGGGCCAAAAGTCACCGAGGTTGCAGAGCTCCAGCCAACCATTGTACATACCAGTCTTATATTAGTCTGATTGATATGCATCTTCCACTGTGAAAGGAATACCAGGCACTACCTATTTTTGCTGGGCACAGATTTTTTCAATCCTTTGGGAAACAAGCAAGCTGGAAAGAAGGTCTCTGTCAGGATAATTTCTGTTGTGTGCCTGAATCTACCCATTGAAGAAAGGCACAATCCCAATAACCTGTTTGTTCAGCTGATCCTTGGTACACAGGAGCCCCCAGCAGATATGGATGGTTTGAACCCTTATCTGAACCCAATTGTTGACGTTTTTCTTGAACTCTGGAAAGGTGTTTTCTTCAGTCAGACTGCTGACTATCTTTACAGCCAGTTGATTATCTGCACCATCATTCTTGTCATCTGTGACCTTCTGATGGTGTGCAAGGTAGGAGGTTTTACTGCAATCATCCATGAATTTTTTTGTTCTCGGTGCAAATGCTGCAGGTCTTTCCACACATACAACAATCTTGATTGTGATCATTTGCTAGTTATCAGAGCACATGATGTTCAGCAGCCAGGGTCCAGCATTTGAGGAAGCAATGAAAAAATGGGCTAAGATTGCTTTACCAGCTTTGGCTTATGTTGTGAGAGGTCTCAATTGTGAAGTGCAAGCTGGAAAGAAGCCTACCAGGGAGTAATATGCTCAGGCTATCATAACTTAGGTATGTATTGCAACTGTTTCCTTACTGAGTGCAACTGATGTGCTTACCCAGCGATTGAAACAAGTTGAAATTGACAAATGTCTGGACCCTGGTAATATATTGACAGAGAAAGAGATGGATGCAATCAAGGATGATCTACATTATATTGTAAAGCCCTCCTGGGTGCCTTCTGTCCCTCTTGTGGCAGGATCAGAATGGCAGATGCTTGGTCAAAACACCCAAAGCCAGAATGTGCAGAATTACTGCACCTTATGATGCTGCTCATGTCTCACAGGGTGCATTAACCTATATGTATTTGAAACATATCTTAAACTTTGGGTGAAGGAAACCTTTTAGTTTTACATATGTTATTGATCAAAGTGCTAGAAAAATTTTATTTTTGTTTATAATATTTTGATACATGATAATGTAACTCATAATAAGAATAATTTAGACCTAGAAATAGTGATATCATGCTCAAATACTAAAAAGAAGTGCAAAACTACCATAAGACTGTGAGATATATTTTGATTAGAATCACAATGTTATGCTTGAAACTATTGTAAACAAAAATTGAAAATTTTTAACATTTTAATCAATAATATAAGTAAAACTAAAAGGTTTCCTTTTTACTCAAAGTTTAAAATATATTTTAAATTCATATTAGTCAATGAACCCTGTGTCTGCAATCTTGTTGGCAACCTCTGAAGTCACACACTGCACCCATTATCTGGATTGCATGATTGAGTATTGGCAAGAACTTCAAAGGCTATTTCCATTTTATGCGTGCACATTCCAAAGTTCATTGAACTCTTTGGCCCTGTTCATGGATGGTGGGCTTTCCCATTCAAGTGCGCGATTGGCCAGTTGCAGCGCTTGTTGACAAACTACAAGAAGTGTAAGACCTTCACCCTAGCTTAGGTTGAGTTAAAGCTGATAAACAAATCAGACGAGTATGAAGAGACAATGCTTTGAACCTGGCACAAAGCTTCCAATTTGCAAGGCCTTTTTCTCAAGGAAAGCTGCCTGTGAGTTATCAAAGAGTGTCTCTCATTCTTTCAGACTCTGGTTTGAACTCAAGCTCACAGGATCCTTGCAACCGAACACAATGATGTGATGGCCTTTCTAGATCTAGATGACAAGGAGATTTTTGACAAACCTTCACATATCAAAGGAAAACTTGTTGTTCTACCACCTGAATCTGTGGACATGCTTTGGCATGCTTGACCCAATCATGCGGTTCCATCAGACACAATCATGAGATCTCACATTTGCCACCTTGGCCTCTCTTACACAACTGCACAAGACACTATGGCAATGGCTCTGTAATATTGCAAGATGCACCTGCCCCATTTATTATTGATCAGATCATCAAAGGCAGTGGGCAGTTGCAAGGAGCTTAGATTGTAGAGACACATTGCCAGCCATTTGATGTCCTTCACAATCCATATGCCAAGTACCCTGAACTTGGAGCAAGCCTATGGAGCACTTGTGCAGAGGCACAATTCAAAGCAGCACCTATCTCTGATATTGAAGCTCATTGCACAAGATTTGAGTGAGACAAAGTCATGGAAATCATGTCTACAAATTGTGTACATGTAATCTTTGCCATCCCTTGGAAATTACTGATCAATATGAATTAGTTTTTACTCCAAGGTGCCTGGAAAATGGTTCTAGTTATATGTAATGTTTGGGATCCAGTGGTGGAACGGACTCTACCTGCAAACGTGCCCTGTGTGTCAGGCTCTTTCTTTGCTACCCAACCCTCTTAATATGAAGAATTTAGAAGAGGTGTTTGCAATGATTGATATTTGACCCTTATTTCCCTAGCATAATGGCGCCATAGAGCTGTAAGATCATTTTTTGCAAGCAATGAAAACCTTGAATTATTTCATTCATCCCAAACAACTTAATCAAAAGCTCTGCAAAACCTTACATACTTGTTCCTTCTTACTGATGGAAGCCCAATGGAAAAGCTGCATATGAAAAAGAAATCAATGAGATTCCATGGGTGTGTGATCTATTTGGAACTTGAACATCACTTGCATGCCTTGGACATGACCATCAAAAGGAGCAAGAAGACACAAAGTGACAAAGAACACTGCCTGAATGAGTCCATTGGAGAGAGCAGGTACATGAGGTATAATCATAGGATTTCTTGTGTACTTCTAATTAACAAGATGCAGGTCTGCCAGAGAAGCTTTACTAAAGCAATGTAGATCTCAAAATGACCAATGACAACACAATGAAAGTGTGCGATGTCGTTGTGAAGGAGGGGCAGAAGCAGCTCAATGAATGCAAGCATGTAGCTGGTCAACCTGTTCCCACTTTATTTCAGGCAAATTCTACTTGGTTCTTTGCTCCTTATGCTTGAGTTTTGCCAAGTCTAGGGGTTTAATGGGCTTCTAATTAGAGTAAGTCTTAGTCACATCTCCAAAACCTTTACTGATGCTGCCCTTAATGTCATTGACAGCATTGGAGTCATCACTGGCTCTCTCTTGGAGATTGTCAATTACAATGTTGAGGTGAGACACATGACTGACTGCTTGTAGACCTCTCAAAAATATCAATCCTATGCACTTGAACCCTGACATGTTGATTGGGAAATATATTCCCAACCTTATTGCCAGGCCCTTCAATGTTTCCAAGGAATATGCCCAAATCATTTATGATCAAACATCCTCACCTTGCCTCAACAAGGTCCTCAAGAAGTGGAATCAGGAGGACTGGACTAGTGCTGAGCAACGTCAGAAGCTTGGATACATTACCTTGTTGAGCTTTTTGCTTATCAATTTGCCTCTCCAGTGCAATGGATCAAGACTCAGGATTGTCTATTCAACAAGTTCTGGTTCAAGTGTTTCATTGGATTGGGTCCCTCCCTGACCCTCATGGAGATGGCTATGTGCACTCTCAAGGCAAAATACAAGACTAGCAATGACTCTGTCAAGAAAACAAGGACCATTCCCCACCATGCAAAGAACATGAGGGAGATCTACTATCAATACAAGGATGAGCCTGAGGCACAATTGGGAATATAGGAGCAATCTCACCAATGCCTATCTCAATTTTCTGCAACTACCTCTGGTACTACTTTCCAGGACAAGAATGCATTACTACTTTGGAAATGCTCTTCCAGCATTGGAGTTCTGAAGGCTGGGGCAAATATCTCTCTCTCTTAGGTGCTGTGTCATTGGGTCAGTATTCTTGAACTCCATTGTTTGGTATACAGCCTAATAAGTCTCTAGTTGGACTCGCCATATTGGTCTTATGGGCCCCACAAACATCATGGCTCATGGACTTGAAGGTTATCGTGTCTGCACTTTCTCAGCAAAGGAAATGGCTTTCAATATCCTTTGCCTGATGTACCCTCTGCTCTTCAGTATCACCCAGTCTGGGCCAACCTTAGAGGGGTGTTTGAAACCCAGTGAATTGAGGGTGGTGAGGGTGGTTGAAGGGAGGTAGAGTGGATGGTGGGACTGAGATGATGGGAGAGGGCATTTGGTCACTCTCCCAGTGATTTATGGGATGTGGAAAGAGGGTGTTGGAAGGGAGGGAGAGAGAGGGTTGGAATATCCCATGGTCTTCAGCAACCAAATGTGCTGCCTGCTCATCATTATACCAAAATGATCTCAGCTGCATTTTTCAAAAATGGTGGCTTTGAGAGTTTATTCAAAATGTAAGCTATCTGATTTCAAGCAGGAGAGCTGAGATTCCAGATGATGCTACACATAACACAACATGTCCGTTAGAATGAACAGGCAGCTAAGGTATTGCAAACATAAGTCTTTCCACATCCACCTGCACTGTGAATAAAAATCATCTTTCCAGAGTTATTATCAACAGAGTCTATAGCTGCATTAAAGACATGTAATTGCTCTGCATGAACTTGGCTTTATTTTCCTCCAATTGTTTGTTTAATGCCTCAACATCATAATTTAGCTCTTCATGCAAAAGCCAATTATCAGGAACTGCATTCCATTCTTCATTTTCAGAAGGCTTGGTAGGCAATGGAATATCAGGAAAATGGGTAGAAAGTGGGGGAGGGGAGGAGCACAACTACTATAATATGGACATTGATGAAGAAAAGATAAAAATCCAATACTGTGGTGACAAATGTATGGAGTTAGCTAGGGCAAAGCTGTGAGGACAACCTCTGGCACAATCACATAACTGGCAGAGGGAGATTCAAAGATATATTGGTATTGTACAGATTGATACATGGGTGACTACTGACCTGGTAGAGGGAGATCCAAGGAGAACAAGTCTAGCAATCCTGTATAATACACATAAGCCACAAAAAACAAGAGACTTCCCCAAAAAGCTCAAACCGGAGTTGACTTAGATGAGGGATCATGTGAAGCCTGCTTATAGAATGCATTGCTGGAGCAAACACTTATATAAGGTATCATGTGACCACCAGTGGCTCACAGTGCAGTCCCCTGACATCACCCCCCTTCTAGAGTGCAACATCTTGATGTGCAGGACAGAAGAAGTCTTGGATCACTCAATTGGCTGCTGAGATAGGGATAGATACCTTGGATTACTCATTGTGTGTTGGGGTGCTTCTAGTAGAATTGTTGGACAAGGTTTGGTGCATGAATCCAAGATATGTCTTCTATACCATAACCTCTCCACTTCACCTTGAACTGCACCTCGTGTTTTCTTCTGTTTATTTACCAGTCTTTACTAAACTTCATTCTCCAACATATAAAACTTATAGCACACAGATCAGCCACCCTCAGCCACATACATTATCTTCATAGAGTGTCTGAGGGTGAACTTACTTGTTACTACGTGAAGGTGGGGGAGGGATGAATGTCGAAGCCAACATTAGGAAGAAGTGTTATAGAGTAGATTGATAAAAGATGCCAAGTGTGGGGAGAGTCAGGTGAGCTGTGCATTTGATATCAGGGACACCAAGCTTGTTGTTGGCTTGAGGCAGTTAGTAGAGGTAATGAACCTAAAGAGAGGTTCCAAGGCATCAGGTTTTGTAAGGAAGAATGACAATGACTCAGCTTTACAATGAAGCTTCCTGTGGAGGTGATGGTGCCTCTTAAACCAGTGTTACAACTCCACATCAAAATGACACAAGACAATTTACAAAATACCTAAAAATAGAACAGGAGAATGTTTAATCCACTCCTAAGGCTGAAAACTGTAGGCCCATATGTAGAACCCCTTTTAAGCAAAGAGACTTAGTCAAGCCTCCAGAAGACAGGGGATCATGCCCTTGTAACACTAGAAGAGAAGAAAAAGACAGAAGGAAAAAGAGCAGAAAAAGACATAAGAATTTAAAGAAGTTTATGCATGGTGGCATCAACAAAAACATGAAAGACCAGAAGAATGGAAAAATAAAAAGAGAGAACAAAGAATTAACAAGGAAAAGAACATACAAGACCAGACAGGAAAGAATAATGATAAGGGGGACAACCATGGATGATCAGGGAGGGATTAATCAGGTGCAAGATCATATCTGATCTGGATTGATGCCCTCAGGACATCACAATAATAACTCAGGAACAAAGGGTAGGGTTTTAAAAGAAAGAAGTCAGGTGTAAGAAAGGTCTGTGCACCATAAGTAGAGTATGAATAGTAGAGAGAGAGGTAGAGTAAAAGGAAGTAACCTATAGACAGTGGCTTAGTGTTTCCCAGGAGTGAAATACTTAGGCCTGTCATAATTAGACTTCTTGTACTTAACTATCAGTTGAGAGCACCTCAATACAAAAACTCAATTATCAGTTACTCTTGTGTGTACTTAAGAAGTTGACTTGCTAAAAGCCCTAGAACATCAGTATTGTTATACACAGTACTACATCTGGAGCCCACTGCAAGGGGCTTTTTATACAAGACATAATAACTAGAGTATACACATTCAAGAGAGTCCTCAAGCATGGCGACTCAACTCAAAAGCAAGAATGGTCAAGATATTGTTTGCACCAAGAGGTTCTAACCCCAGAAAATGCAAAACCATGATACCAAGACCAGTAACGGCCAGGGTAGCTGGAAGTAATCACAACCAATGTTGAAGCCATTCACAAAGAATCCCAGAAGTCTCTCAAAATCTATTTAACCTCAAAACACCAAGCACAAGGCCTAGAAATGCTAGGAATACCAATGCTTGCACTCCAAACTCAATACATATGAATCCATTGGCACAAGATCAGTCTGCCCTGACACTGCATTCTGCATGACTAAGCCCCTTCCTAAGCAATGTCAACTGTTGACATTGCTGGGAATTGGGCCACAGGACAAACAATTGCAAACACCTCAAGAAACACAGTTAAAGATTCAGCCTGGCCCATAGGGATGGTCATTTATTTCAGCACAGAGTACTTGGGTATTGTATATGATGTGCTACAGTACACTACAAGGTGTCGACTGGAATGATCCAGACTTGGCGTGCCGAGCTGTTCCCCAAACTAAGGCCTTGTCATCATCTGCCGTTAACGTCCCATCCCGTCTCTTTTTGACTATTGTGCTCGTCACTGCTTAGCCAGTGGTATGTGCCAACGAGGCCCACAGAACTTTAAACCCCGAACTCCCCCGTTGCCGGTGTACTAACCGCACTCTGGTTCTGAGCCAAATGGCCGTAAATGTAACAACCAGCCTAGGCCATCAGACCGGCAACACCCCTCCAGTAATTTTGGTCCAGCAGAACCTTCTTCTCCCACATAAGACTCCACGTGATTGCCGCGCAGTCCATGTGACTTTGTCGGTTTTTCATGTTTGATCCAATTCCTTCCAATTTCCCAAAGTAGTAAGGCCCATGGTTCTTTTTCTGATCCATAAGGAGGGAGTTCCACAGTGATCTCATCACAGAAGGCTGGGTGGGTGTTCCCATTGATGGATCAGCAGCTGAACTGGTCTGTTCCTCCCCTGCGTGACCTCCAGATTGGTGGATTCCGGTGGCGTTGAAAAACTCACGTGGTGTCTAAGGTGTTTTCCACATGAGCGCCCTTATCTCCCAGCTGGGATCGAACTATCGACCCTGTGGAGCTGTTGGACTTGGTTCCCCTAAACAGGATACGATGGTGCCAGCTGAGCCACCATGCCCTAAGAAACACAGTTAAAAGAAGGAAAGCTAGTCATAACCAATGGCAAACCTCGTTTATTGGCCAAATAAAATTGGAACAAAAACTTGAACAACTGCAAGAAATGATAGCAAGCTTTGTGAGTACACAGAGTAAGGCAGACAAAGGGACATATGAAGAAGGAACCAGGAGGGTTTTTAGAAAGCTTGATGAAGGCAAGAAGAAGGAAAAAACAGATACAAGAGACAGCAAAAGCACTTGCCCCTCCTGAGAGTGAATCAAAAGACACAAGCAGAGAAAAGGAGCAAGAAAAGAAAAAGGGGAGCTTATCATTCACACAAGTACCCATGTTGAACAGTGAAAAGAACGTCCACTTTGAGCTGGACGAATGTGAGGCATACCTGTACAAAACAGCACAAAAAGACACTAGTATAATTAATCAAATGATGGACATGGAGGTCATAGTCTCAACACAATATATATTGACTTTTCCAAGTGTCTGGAAAGCCTTTGAAAAGACCTTGGGCCAAAAGAGAAGGAACAGCAAGGTGGATGGCAGCTAAGGTGTTTTCCCAAAATAAACAACAGGAAGAGGAGGTTAGAGGACAAAATAAGGTCAATGTGGATGACTTACCATATCCCAAATACCATATTTTGGATGGCAGGGAAGAGCAAGTACCAGAAGGTGCTGTTGTTCATGAGGATTGTGACTGGGGACAAACCAGTAGTAGTGTATGTTGCATGTGATTTTCAAGTATTACAATCATTGGTCCCCACAGTTAACAAGAAAGCAAAAGTCAGGACCATACTTGACAGTGGATCACAAATTATCTGTATGGCCCTGGACAAAGTGCTAAGTCTGGGATTACTAACCAAAAGTAACATCCAACACCTAAGGGATGGAGATGTGATCATTACAATCTATGATCCAAATACAGGAAAATGAACAGCTTTATCTAGATATGAACAAGGCAAGATGCCTAAGGTGATAGTAGAAGAGGAATAAGCTGAAGCCTCAAGGACAAGGAGAGACGGCAGTCATGCTGGAGGAAAGTAAGGAGGAGGGATTCTGGATAACTGGGTATGCACTGAAAGACGGAAGTTTTGAGTCAGCAGAGCTTTGAGATGTGTATCTGGCAGCTTACCAGAGTATCCAAAGAGGAGAGAGAACCAAGGAATCGTTGTTGTTGTACCTAAATAGGGAATTGGGACATCTACCTGATAACAGGCAGCCCAACAAACAGAGTGATGACCAAACTGGACAAGTTCTGGGTAAGTATAAACCAGTAGCAAGGGAAGTAAGACTGATGTTGCCTGGAAAGTTTAGGATAGAAAGGAACAATATCAGAGACCCTCTAGCAGAAATGCCTGAACTAGACCCAAATCCGCTAGAGTTCATACCTACAGGAAGGTACACAGAAGGGGCAAAGAAGATCATTGACCAAGCTCCTAGCATAGGGGATCCATAGACTTATTCTCTTTGGATCTCCCTCTGCCAGGTGTGTAGTTATGCATGTACCTATCTGTACAGTACTCAATATAGACTTTGGA
>JAGGAX010008576.1:0-11555 GCA_017657335.1 Termitomyces titanicus | reverse complement strand
CAAACTTGCTGGACTGTGCCAGACCACCGCCACTATCTCGGACTCCCTTCAGACACTCTTAGAACACCTTCCCCCAGCATCAGCCACTCCACCTACTCCCCCCACACCATTGGGAGCTGATTCTGTCCCTCATCCTCCAGCTCCCACAGTGGTACACTTGAAAATTCCATGCCCAGCCCTTCCGGATGCATACAACGGCAACTGCACCACTGGGCAGCATTTTCTTCAGTCTTTCCTCACCTATATCCAACTCAGCAGAAATGCCTTTGACTCAGACACACTGAAGATAGCTGAGTCCTGTCCTACATGAAGACGGGCCAGGCATCCACTTATGCGCTCCGAGTTTTTTGTCATTTGGAAGGGCCTAGTTCATTCACCAATTGGGCAGTGTTTGAGAGCAAATTCCGAGCTGAGTTCTTCCCCCTTGACCCTGCCAGAGCTGCTGCTCTCTCCCTTTGAGACCTCAGCCAGTACAGTCAGGGTAGGTGGACTCTTGATTAGTACATCCAACTCCTTTCATGCACTAGTTGAACAGGCAGGATATCCTGACGGTCTCCAGCTCTGTCTTACCTTCCATGAGGGTCTACACCCTACCCTGATGGAGCACATTGACAACCTTGCAGAGGGACGCCCTAACAATGAGAGGTTGCCCATGATCAGTGGCAGCTTATGGAGCTGAAACGCAAACTCTGCCATCTCCATGCCTCTCAACCATCTCAGAGGCCTCTGGGTATCCTGGGGGCTCGCCCCATGCCCCCAGGCCCTCCTCTGGTACATGCTCCGGTCCCAGCAGAACCAGTGCACCCCCCTGCACGCCCTCTTCTGCTAGGCGTACCTATGGATGTCAACGCCTCCCACCAATGTTCATCCACTCCCCTGCTCTGTCTCTGCTGTGGAAAACCTGGGCACTTTGCACATTATTGTCCTCAAGGTATGGAGGTACAATACCAGTCTCAACCAATTTGCTCCCCTCTTGTTCACCACACTCTTTCCTCCCTTGCTGGGAGCAACGTCTCCCTCAATGGTATGTTGTGGCCTCCACTCCTTCATCCAACTCCCTATGCTTGAATGTGGAGGTTGACTTCATTGTGGAACTCCTGGATGCCCATGGGTATGACGCGGTCATGGTTGTGGTGGATCTCTATGAGAAGCGAGCTCACTTTATCTCTACCCACACCACCTGCTTGGCCATGGGGGCTGCCAAACTCCTTTGGAAGAATGTCTGGAAGCTGCATGGGCTCTCTGACACATACATTTCCGACCGAGGCCCTCAGTTCAGCGTGGAGTTCACTTCGGAGCTCTACTGCCTCCTCAACATCAAACTCCACACCTCCACTGCCTACCATCCCCAGTCTGATGGTGAAAATGAGCATGTTAACCAGGAACTGGAGCAGTATCTGTGCTTGCTTTGCAACAAGTGCAAAGATGACTGGGATGAACTGCTTCCCAATGCGGAATTCCAGTACAACAACCAGGTTCACTCCTCTACTCAGATGTCCCCCTTCTTCTTGGACACTGGGCATCACCCCTGCATGGGCCTTGAACCGCGCACATGCCCATTGGAGAATGAGTCCATTAATGAGTAGAATGAAATAGTTGAAGGCCTGACCTAGCATCTTTCAATGAACCAAAAGTTTCAAAAACATTTTCACAACAGGAAATATGGTGCAGCTCTGTGAAGGATGTGCTTGGGCAGCCTTCCCCAGATGTGACACTGGAGGAATTCCCTTCTGAGGAGGTACAAGATTTTGCTGCTCCCCTTCCAGAAGAAGGAGAGGATTTTTAGTCAGGCAACAGATGAGTTGTATGCCTCTGCTGCCTGGTGCTAATCAGTTTGTCTGTTTGTCTGTATAACCTGTCAATACACCCTCTTCTGTTGATCATTCTACAACCAAAACTGTAAGCACCCTCTCCACCATACAAGACACCCAACTGGTCAGAGACATGACTGGAGCCCCCATACACTCTCTTCCATGTTGAGAGCAATGCCTCCCTCAACAATATGTTGTGGTGTCCATGCCTTCATCTAACTCTCTACATCTGAATGTGGAGATTGAGATCATGAACACCCAGCAGATTTGGATCATGAACACCCAGCAGATTTGGAGCATTGTCACCCTACTGGACAGTGGTGCAACAGGGCTGTTCATCAATGCCAACTATGAACGGTATTGTTTCATTTGCTCCCAGCATGCCAGCAATGGGATCATGTGGTCAAACTCATTCCAGATGCAGAGCCCTCTAGCTGCAAGGTATACCCCCTCGCTCCAAAGGAGCAGGACAAGCTAGATGCCTTCCTCCAGGAGAACCTTGACTCCAGTCAAATATGACTCAAAGAGCCTGAATGCCATCTAGAGGAACTATGAGATCTATGACAAGGAAATGCTAGCCATCATCTGATCCTTTGAAGAGTGGCTGCACTTCCTTGAGGGCACACAGCAGAAACTCAACCGCTGGCAAGCTAGATGGTTATATCTGGCCAACTTCAACTTCTTGCTGCACCACAAGCCTGGACAGAGCATGGGCAAGCTGGACACACTGTCCCAACATGCAGATCATGGTACAGGAGCAGGCAACAACAATAACATTATCTTCCTTAAACCTGAGCTGTTTGCTATTCATGCTCTGGAAGGGAGTGACATGCCAGCATGTGTAAATTGGTGCAAACAAGATGAGAAACAGTGGAGGAAAACAAGAAACAATGAAGAGGTATGCACAAGACAAGATAAGCACTCAACGGGTCACTTCCATCAAGAATCCAAATCTGGACGTAACACCAAATGGCCACCCACTCTCAGTGAATAAACTAGAAAGAAAGAGGGGCAAAATATATGAGAAGCCAGAGAAGAATGACAGGGAGTATTGGTCTGTGCATAAGGGAGGAGTTATAAAAGGAGAGAGGAAATGAGAGGAGGGACAAGTTCATACAGGAGACTCCAGATACCCCAGTGTGTGGTATACCCTAGGTTGAATCACAACTTTTTTGTTTGTGAAACTTCATCAGTTTTACTTGACCCTGTTAAGAGTCTATTAGACCAACCACAAATATAAAGACATATTGTTTAAAAACTATTTACATGTGTGAACCAGTAGTGAAGTTTTGACAATCCAAACTTTGTGTTAGTCCACCTAATGAGCACATCATCTAGAGCCCACTGCAAGGGGTATCCAAACTTTAACAACAAAGTCCACATGTTAGAGTTTCCAGTTTCTGGAGCTCAATAAAAATAAAAAGCCAATATATTTGCATGGTACGGACCACAACCAGCACCACCTAAAACAACTACACATTGACCAGGACAAGCTGTCACAGCGGGTCCCTTGAGAGTGCATAAAACAAGAGCCAAAGGAAAAGAGTGAATAGAGCAGAATCTGTTTGACGCCCCAGACATTAATCAAATAACAAGGATCATTAGGAAGAGTCAAAGCACTCCACCAAGAGATGAGATGGGAGATGCATTTAATCATGCACAACAATTTCCATTGGCAACAAGTAGAGATGCTCCAAGGTTTTACCAATCTAAGCCAGCAGAGATTAGGTGTTTCTTGAAAGGATTGGAGACCATATTTACCATTGCTGGTATTGGGGAGGCTAAGGAGCACAAATAAAAGCTATTGGACTATGTGGATGCCCAAACAGAAATGGAGTGGAGGGGACTGGATAGCTTTGAAGGGGGTGAAGACTGGGAAACCTTCACAAAAGAAGTCTTGGATTCATACCCTGAGGCCATCAATGATGCTGGGAGTGTAGCTACACTGGAAAGGATATGCTGAGAGCATGCCAGGTTGAGCACCTCAGATGTCAAAGAAGTCCACTCACTCATAAGACAGTTTAGGACAGAAGCAAAGAAAGTTGGGCAATGTTAGAGGAAATTCCCTGCCCCAGATGACCCTATTCCTAGCAGACACCCAAATCTGCCACCTCTGCCAGTTCTGGTGGAGGACAAGGAGGAGCATGAGGTGGAGGAGATACTGGACAGCAGGCTGTTCTGGTGGAAACTGCAATTCAAGGTGAAGTGGAAGGGTTACACTTCGGAGGACATATCTTGGGAACTGCAGGAAAATGTTCATGCACCTAATCTTGTCTGACAGTTTTACAGAAAGTACCCCAATGCGCCATGGGCAATCCAATGTATCTACCCCATCTCATAAGCCAATAGAGCAATCCAGAACTTCTTTTATCCAGCACATCAAGACACCGCACCTTAGAGGAGGGGTGATGTCAGGGGACATACCTTTCCTCCCCATTTTCCCTTTATTTCTTCCATTTTCCCTTTCTTTCTCCCCATTCTCCAGAATCCAGCCTGGGGCTATTCCACCACTTCCATTCCATTTTGGCTGGCTAATTAGTCAGTGGCAAGTGTTCTCAAGGTCACATGAACTGGCAAGCCTTCTTGATCATCACATGACCAGGCAACAGAAATCTTCAGAGCTCTGACCATTTTCAAAGATATGCCTCTTTTGGGACTGTCTCTTGTTTTGTGTGGTCTACTTGTACTGTACAGTTAGTTCCCATGCTTCTGCAACGTTTGAAATGTTGCTCCTGGCATAGGGGATCCCTAGACTTGTTCTCTTTGGATCTCCCTCTGCCAAGTGTGTAGGTATGCATCTACCTACCATAGACTTTGGATCTCCCTCTGCCAATTGTGTGATTGCACCACAGCCTCCAGAGGTTGCCCTTACATCAAAGGTCCAGAGGCATATCCAGTTTTATCTGTTGGCCAAAAGTAAGTCAGGGGGTAAGGTGTGACAGGTACAACAGGCTGCTGCTGGTTTGGAGGAGTGACTGGAAGAGTGTCAAGGGTTTGGAGGAAAATAGGGTGGCCATACTGATCAACCTGGTAAGTTGTCATTGGTCATTGTGTCTGAATATAGGTTGCCATTTGAGCTATCCAATGAGTGGGGAGAGTCTCAATATTATGTCAGGTCTTGCTGACCTGGGGGCTCACACCTAGAGCAATAACCCACTAGTCAGAGAGATCTGTGAACTGGCATGTAGACTTATGGGGCGTCAAAGGGGTCTTAGTCACTGAGAGCACAAAATGCACTGTTAAGTCGAGGTTGGGGTGTTGGTGATGCAAAGTTCAATGAAAAGAAGTTGATTGGAGGGCTTAGAGCAGCGTCAGCAAGAAAACTGGAAAACTAGTATGACAATGATAATAGAGGAGCAAACTGGAACAAAGGGTTGGCAATATCAAGACTAAGGACTGACTATGGTGGTATGAAGGTTTAAATACTATGGTGGAACAGGGCATCAGAATGATGTTGGCAAGGGTCAATGGAGTGTCCAAAACATGTGGCATCAGACTTTATAGTTGATTCACAGGTGGACAGATGTGGGGGCAAGCTGCAGTGAACCATTGTGGCATATCTTGGGGATGTTGCTAAAAGGGGATAGTAAGTGACACGTTTGATATGTTGGGGTGCATTGGTGATGGCAGGGGAGGCATGTGAGGTGGAAATCATGGAGAATGATGAGGCAAAAAAGGTGGGTCATGACAGAAAGCAGCTGTAGAGCTGGTTCCCACTAGTGCTGAAAATCTAATAAAGCCAGTAGTGTGTAATGAGGAAAATCTCTAACAAGGTGCTGAACAGTGAGTGTGTTGACAAACCTGAGAAAGCAATCAAAGAAGGTGATGATGTGCAGTGATAGCCCTGAACAAGTCCAAACAGTCTACCAGTCTACAAAACATGAGTCTTCAAAACCAGGAAGAGAATGTGGACACTCAAGAAGCTGACTTGCTGGGGAAAAAATTCAATGTCATTTTTGACATGTCAGTCCTATTTATACAGTTCATGTTGCTTATCTAAAAGGACCAAGTTTGTTTCCATTCTCTTGATTGGCCTGATCCACCTTGATCTGTCTCTGTAATCAGTCTGATCATCCATGCCACAATCATCTAATCTCAACCTCAATTGGTGCCTCCTCTTGAGCCCCAACCTTACATTGTTCTCTTTTGCCCATGAATGGGTCCACCTTCCCTACCACAACAGCCTCCAGAGGTTGTCCTTATGCTGACCAGAGTCACCTGCTTAAAGGAGACTGTTCCTTGTTACATGCATTTGCTCTTACCAAGCCACACCTTCAGTGGCATGAATAGTGAGCCTGGGGTCAGCCAGGCCAAGCTGGGTCTGTTTGAGCTGGGAGAGGAGGTGGCCTGATAATGGCTTTGGCCTGGCTCACAATTCTGAAAAGCCAAAGCCAGTGGCCTAGGCCATGGCTTTCAAGGAGGGTGATTGCTAGCAAAATTCAACCAACTTTTTCGCAGAATGGTAAGTATTAACGTTGCTGAAACACATTTATACTTGTATAACAGCTCCTAACAGCAGAGCACAAAGCCTCAAATTACAAATCAAGGCAAATTCAAATTGTACAATGTTTTTCCATCATTTTTGTTTCTAAGCTCTCTCTTGTTAAAAAATTTAAGACAACTTAAATTAGCTTGACATAAATATCCCTTCAAAATTTAAAAGACTTAGTAAAGAGAGTCTAGTTTATGCACATATATATATATGCAAGTGAGTGAGAAAATCAAGGAATTGATCTGCACATGGTTGTTCCTTCTTTCCTTTTACCACATTGTTGGTGTGACTTGTGTCCATTATTGCCAAATTTTAGCTTTTGCATCCTCAATGAGTCTGTCTCTCTTTACCTGACTGGCTTTCTCTGAAGAACTTACAGCAGATAACTCTTGAAATACAAATAAGTACATACTTGCCAGTTAGGTTTTCTGAAAGGCAGAGGTAAGCCATATATCATTATGTGTGTTTTCCTACTCATTTAGATGCAGAATCTGATTTCACTGGTCTTCTGAGTGCTGTATTTATCCCAGGTGAGTCCATTGATTGAAACTCTTGATTTTGACATTCCATAACGATGGCACAAAGGCTACAAATTCCTGCATATGTTTCAAGCTCAGTGAATTCTTTCCCTTTGATATTGATGTCATGACCTTGTGAGGACTTTTTCAGACTGCAATCCAAATCACTGACCAGCTTGGCTTAGTTCAATGCCTGCAAGTCCATGTTAATCAAGGTCAACACTCATTCAGCTGGCAAGGTATAGCTTTTGAAGGGTTGTCAAAAGATGCTGATGTTTGTTCTGATAATCTTGGCTTCCATCTTGCAAGCAGAGCATGACAACAAGAGAGGAGGATAGTGAGATATGGTTTTCTGGTTGTAGCAGTATGTGTGCAGGGTCCTTCTTTTACAATTTGCAAACTGACTCTTGCCCCAATTTCCAACCAGGATGGTAGCTCCCAGGACCTCCTCCTGTCATGATTGCTTCCAAGATGTTGGCTCAATCAGTGTTGCCATGGGAGGTTCCAGAGTACAAAAGAAGGCATGCAGAGATGCAAGAAAGTGTATAGATTAATTGTACATCTGTGTATACATGAATACAGCTATAAAATAATATATAGCTCATCATGAAGGACGTGCAACAAATCATATAGTGCATATATGTATGTGTGTGCATGCACATGCAGGTTTGATTGATTGGAGACTGGGGAAAATATTAGATAAATGCTCAGAAAAATCTTCCCAAAATCTAACTGATATGGTCAAAAAACAAGTCATTGCAGGCACATTCTCTTGCAAGGCAATTTGACCTGAAATTTTCAAGGAATCTTTGGTCAATTTGAATTTGTGACATTTCACAGCAATCAAAATTTGAGGCTTTGGGCTGTGCAGTGTATAATGTGTGCGCCCCTCAAGCATCCCTTCGACGGCAGCTGCACTCGCGTCTCACTCACACCTCTGTCTCATTCACGTGTTCACCACTCACCATTCCTCACCTTGGCGACGACCCATTCAACAAAGCCAAGCCCAGCTGGCAGCTTTTGGGCCAAGGCCAGGCCAGAACATCACTAGGCATGACCCTGCCTGAATATACATTACACAGTCCATGCAGTCCATGGGTCTCTCAGTACCAAAGGATATTGGTCATTGAGTGGTAAATGGAAACATCAACCTCAGCACCTTTTTAGTATATTGCTCCCCACTGGAAGATAGTTGCAGGCACAGAGGAGGAATTGGCAGGTGGCCCTATTAGATCTAAATAGAAATGGCGATGATTTGGCTGAACTCTGTGAAAGTAAATTTTTACCTCATCATCTTTTCTTTGGTTAGTTGTTGACATAATACCTGCTTATGGCATTCAGAGATATCATGTGAATGTTTGTAGTCACTGAAGCGTTTCATCGAAACAATAAGGATATCTCTTGATGATATCCACTCTAGATCTTGGTTACACTGTGCTCACAATGGCATGTAGACGCATGCTTCAATGCATCATTCTTTGATGCAAGCTGGTACAATTCCCAATTTGGACATTATTGTTTGAGAGCCTGATCAATATAGGTGCCTATGACAGGTGATTGGGAAGCGGATTGATCTCAGCTTGTGTGTATGTGTCGATCAACCATCAATCAGTAACTTGTCATGCTGCCACTCTTGGTGTGCATTTAATGACAGTATGATTCCTCATCTGTCCAACTTTTATTATATCGTTTCCCTGTTTGATAGGCAGTCTTCAGTCAGTCAGGAACCTTGTCATGTTGCCACTCTGTCGTGCATATAATGACAACATGATTCCCCTTATCTGTCCAACTTTTCTTATCTATTGCTGTTTCACATGTGCTTCTACAGCATGTTTTGAACAAGTGGAGGCCTCTCCAAGGCGGCAAAAAGCAGTTGCCATCATGTCAGGGGTGATTGTTGCGCCTCAACGTTCGACACGTGAAGATTTCTCCGCACTTGTCAGGACTTCTTGATGTTCACGTAATCGAACATGAACCCAGGAATAAGTCTGGTTCAATTATGTATTTGGTTATAACATACATGTATGAAGGATTTGTAAGTACTTAAGAGGGCGATCGCAATCAGCTTCGCCGTCGGCCGACGTGATCGAAGGAAACACTTGATTCTACTGTGCATCAACAATCACCTCTGGCACTTTGGGTACTTTCAGTAACGACTAGGAAACTGCCCAAGATGCTATTCAATGCCACAAACGTGAATTGGGGTGCAGCTTCTAATCTTTTCGGATCACCTCATGCGCAAACTCAACCACCGATTTCCCTCAACAAATCAAATGCGAAATCCATCAGTATCCATCAATCATCAATGGACTGCGGACATCACCGTCGGACAGAATAAGCCTTGGGACGAAAACCCGACGAACCAGGACGAACCTCCTCTATCTGACTCAGATCCGTGTGCTTGAACAAAAACACTGTATACCATCTTAACAACATCTCGATGTTTGTCCTCACACACACACACATATATATATATATATACGAGCATGAGTGTTTCACTCGACCGCAATCCGTCATGGTGCTTCCAATAAGTTCCCATCCTCATGGGCAAATCTCAGACCTCATCGCACACATAAAGAATGCGACGAATATTATCGAGTCTCATTACTTGGAATCTTCAATCCCAATTGTTCCTTCCCTCGACAGCCTGGCTCCTCATCCCTTAGACTCAGCCATCTCGCCGCCTCACTTAAGAGATGCTGTTCAACTACTCGAAGGTGCATGTGCCCAATTGTGCGTAACCCTTGCACGGCCAAATCATACTATTATCAATGTACGTCTGGCGAGCTCTTACTATCTCTAACGATCCGATGTCTAACTTGTTATCACAGAGGGCGATGCAGGTGTGGATTCAATCCTAATAAGACATTTTCCTGTGGAATTTGATACTGTTGATAGACCTATGAAGCTAGTTGCTTGAACGTCGTGACGACCTTCAAGATAGCGGATATCCTTCAAGAGCAGCCATTAGGGATGAATATCACAGAACTCGGAAAGAAAGCAGGAGTTACTCATGAAAAACTTGGCCGAATCATGCGCCTGCTTGCCACTAAACATATCTTCCGAGAAGGTAATGAGATGCCGTTCAGTTGCGTCCATGTAAACATTAAATAATCTCGTTTCAATACAGTCGCGACAGATCGCTTCGCCAACAACCGACTGAGCCTCCAACTTCTGTCTTCAAACCCCCTCGCAGTCTTTGTAAATCATATGTTAGTATCCGATTTCCCGACTTCAACGGTATGATTCTTCATGACTGTCAATGCAGTACCGGGGACCAATACAAGGCAGCATCTCGGCTTACGGAGGTCTTGGCTGATCCAGAATGGGGAAATTCTCAAGCATCTGAGCGATCTCCATGGAACATGTCAACAGGGTTCAAAGGCTCTATGTTCGAATATTTCGAAGGGGTACTGTTTTTTGTTACATTTACTTGCATATACCCACATCCAATATTAGGAGGGAGCCGAACAAGGAGCACGCTTTGGAATCGGAATGCAGGGCTGGAGCGATGCCACACAGGCAGCAGCCGTCCTTACAGGTATGCTTGACCCCTTTCTGTTATCATGACGCTTAGATGGAGTAGACTTTCCTTGGGAAAGATTCCCTCCTGGAACAACTGTCAATGATGTTGGAGGAGGCGTCGGGCACATAGCCATGGAGCTGATCAAAAACTATCCAAACCTTCAGCTCAAGCTCCAAGATTTACCCGATCGTATCCGTCAAGCAGAACTGGAAGTTTGGCCGCGACTCTTACCCTCTGCAATCGCTGAGAAACGAATTGAGTTTAAGGCTATGGATTTCTTGGTTGATTCACCGATGGAAACATGTGATGTATACTACGTGAGTATATTCACCACTGCATGTCCGTGCCTCCCTAACATGGCTAGCAACCCAGTTGAAGAACATCATGTGAGGATTCCTTCCTCTGGAATATAATCAGGACTGACTCTAGAATACTACTAAATTTAGACACAACTGGCCGGATAAGGAATGTATTCAGATACTCCGCAACGTAAGCGTAATCCTCAAGCCTGGTGCTCGTGTCCTTCTCCGTGCGTGGTCTCTAACAAGAGCTTCTGAGGATATTGCTTATAATTCGTCATAGACGATTATGTCCTTCAGCATGCAAATCGCACCGATAAATCCGACTCTGTGTTTATCGAGGCGCCAGAGCCAATTCTTCCTAACTTCGGCGTGGGGCAAGTCAGACCGTACAATCTGGATCTCGCTGTGCTCGTCTTGCTAAACAGCAGACAACGCACATTGAAGGAATTCATTGATATCGCCAGCAAGGCTGATCTTCAGTTCGTCAAGCTTTGGCGGGCAGGTGAGATGAATGTAGTCGAATTTCAGCACGTATGAAGTACACGGGCAAAATGGTACCAGTATAACTTGAACAACTATGTGCAACCCAGAGGACTCATGAGAACCCAGAGCGCTATATGAGCAGTGTTACCTCCCTACAATTTGTAACCTGGATTTGTGACTCAAAACTTGTATGCTGGCATTTCGAGATTTAGAAGTCAAACACCAATACATTGATTGTCCAGACCCTAACCTGATAACTGGGTACGACACTGAAGGGTTTCTCCCTCAATCCCTATGAATTACAAAGGCTGGTTCCGAGGTCTACGAAAAGTGATGTGCCTGGCCCGGCTTCAGGCCCCCAGCCAAGCCAAGCCAGGCCTTTTTAAGCCAAGCCAAGCCAGGCCAGAGGAGTTGGCCTGGTAA
>JAGGAX010008575.1:0-11593 GCA_017657335.1 Termitomyces titanicus | reverse complement strand
GCAGAGTTAAAGGCCAGAAAAAGATATAGATAAAACGATTAAAAACATACAACACCCAATCGAATGAGTTGAGCTACAGACTTGATCATGTTACGTGCGGGGAATGGAAAATCCGGTATCAAGTCGAGATAACTCTCTCCATAATTGATGGCGTCGCTAATACGTTGGAAAACGTCGTTGAGGGTAGTGTCTGGATGATCGAGTGTCCATTTCGAGAGCGCAGAAAAGAACTTTTCGTCAAGCTCCCACTTGTCGGCCGACCGGGGAGATGACCGCATATGAAATGAACTGCTGCACAACACTGTATCAGTGGATTTTGACGGATCTACTCAGTGCTTGCATAAAGCTGACCCGTCCGTTACCGGCTTTTGGGAAAACCAACTCATGATAATACTCCGCAAGCTGAATTGGTGAGAATTTGTAACGGGTTCCGAGAACGTTGTGTCGCAGGACAGTGGAACTTATACTGATTCAGAGACTCACAACCACGGTTGGCAGGGAGAAAGGGGGGGAAGTGTTGCCTTAGGTGCACCCCTGGCAGGACGGTCACCCCTGGCATGACGGTACGTGCTTTCGAGCTGATGAGAAGCACCCTAAGGGAACGGATCGCACCTCCAGGAAGCTAAGATCGGAATCGAAGTATCCAAAAATGGCACGGTTGTCATCCATTAGAGAGATTCATCAGGAAATTCAAAATGCGGGCCATTGGCGATAGCTCTCGGAGCGTGTTCTCTCATGCCAAAGGCTCACTGAGTCTACAAGAAAGATCAAAATAAGTTGAGGAAAGGTCATTGAATAAAGTAGAAGAAAGCGAAAAGCGGCGGGTAAGACAAATTTAGCAAGTAGAAAGAAGTAAAAGTAAGGGCACATGAACCTAGACCTTTGGTTATCTGAGTCTCGGCGCTCACATGGTTAGTGCAACAACATCAAGTGGGTGCTAGGAGTGATTTGGATGGTTTGAGATTACGCTAAACAGAAATAAATGCCTTGTAAAATGTCCCATCTTAGTGGTGCTCTCTCCACGGGAAATTTCGGCGCTTCCAGCACTGCCCCACTACAACTTTTCTGCCACCTAGCCCTGCCGTCGTGGTTTCGTTAGAACAAATTATCACAGAACGTGGGTAATCAACCTCACCTCAGAATGAGTATCTCTCTAAAGAACACCGTGATCGATACCCATGCTTTTCAGTTTCTGTCGAATACTAATGTTCCTTCTATCATACTAGCACTCTACCAACTCTACAGATATTTTATAATTCGTAGTGGGAAGGCCACCTGAAGGCTGACTGGTACTCTACATGACTCTCAGCCGCATTACCTGCATAGCCGGCACTGTTCAATACAGCCTCTCTGCGGGCCTAGTTTTGATGTTGCCATGTCAATGTTGTAAGTCTTGTGCAATAAACTTTTTTACAGAACGTGCCAGGTATTCAAGCTCATTGCGTATGTATGCATAGGTTCTAATTTGCCGTGGACAGCCCGCCTGACTATTGTTTCTGCGGAAAACTCAGTGTTTTTACCTGCACAGCCGACACGGCCTAGTACAGCCCCTCTCCCAGTCTATGAGCTCTGCCGTTATCTAGGTTGCCTAGCCGTCCTGCGCAATCAACTTCTCACAGGATGGATGGGTGTTCAAGCTTGGGTGCCTTGACATAGGCCAAGTACGGAGCGAGAGCTTTGGGGGGTAGAAAATTGACTGAAAGGCGGATTGTATGTGATCTTCGGAAGTATGTCGATAGTCAATTTGAGCTGCTTCCAATAACGCTCCGAGTCAAGTTCACAAGAATGTCCACTCGAATGATCACTCAGTTCCGGACCAAATAAAACTTCTGTTTCCCAGAAAGGAATAGAGCGGGACACGCGTCGCCAGGTGCTGCATACTCGACCGATAACCCAGGGATAGTCTGATAGCATGAGAGGCAATTTAACAATACCCAAGCCTTCTGATCCAGAACGGAAAATCTGTTCTAAAATCTCGGGAGGGAGTCGTTTATGCGGTGCTAATGCAATGGAGAGCCTTGCGATATGCTCAGGGAGCGAGAGGGTGGATTGATAAGCTTGTGTCATGCTGCTGGAATTTAAATGCTCAAGCATATCCTGAGCTTTGGAAAGAAGCAAACGTCCTTTAGAGACCTCTTCGGTTGATAAGATGTCCTCGTTTGTGAGACTCGCGACATTTTCTAATTTTTCAAATAATTCTTTGTCAGAGAGAGGTGTTGAGTTCATGATGATCCAAGCTGCAAACAATATACATGGTAAGGATTTCTTTGAGAACAGACAAAGGATTCACCTATGAGAAACCAGTGACATGTCGTCAGATGGGCTTTTTTGATCGATTATCGTGACTTGCCACGGCAGACGCCGACAGCGGTGATTCGTTTGTTTTTCCCATGGAACTGCATATTTGCTTATGAAAGCCATCCCGAGGGCCCTTTGATCCTCAAAAGCCATCTTTACCATGTTCACTGTTGAAGCGATGGACTCGACTCATCTCTCTGATGAAAAATTGATCGACAAGTTAAAAAATGTCGCAAGTCGTACAAACGCGGACGTCTTATCAGTCGAGGAGATCTCACGAGGACGGTTGCTTCTTTCCAAAGCCCGGGACATTCTTGCACATTCGAATTCTAGCAATATGACACAAAGCTATGAGTCCACGCTTACGCTCCCTGAGTATATCGCAGAGCTTTCCTTCGCATTAGCGCCGCACAAACGACTCCCTTCTGAGATTTTAGAACAGATCTTTCGTATTGGATCAGAAGGCTTAGGTCCTGTGAAGCTGCCTCCTACGCTTTCAGATTTTCGTTGGGTCCTAGGTCGGGTATGCAGCACATGGCGACGCGTGTCCCGCTCTATTCCTTTCTGGGAAGCAGTTACCTCATTCCACTATATGTGGAATAATCCTGACGATGGTGAGATTTCTTGGAAGTGGTTCAAATGTGCCTTGGCTATCCTTCCGGAGAACGCATTCATACGCGTCTTAGTCGATGACTTAAGGTCTTCCTATGATCGCGAATGCATACCCACACGAGCTTGAATTCCCTATCTGGTACATATCAAGGCCTTGTACTGGAGGATGTTAGACAGAAAACAAGAGTCATTTGAAGTCTTCCCCCCAGGAGCTCTGTCGCGTCTGGAATCCCTGTATGTTGACTTGCCAGGACCCAATCCGATGTTAAATTATACGCCTCCTATCACGCCTTTCGTTGACCTCTTTGGAGAGTCTTCCCGACTACAGCACCTCCCTTATATATCTGATGCCCCAACTCTCCTTCTTTCTCCTATCCCGTGGTCTCGACTCAAGTCATTCGAGCTGAATACTGCCGATGGTGAAATAAATGCACTCACACACCAATATTGGCTCCAGCTGGCACAACGTGACCCATTCTCTCTGATGACTTCCCTTGAAGATTTGACGTTGAACATGAGAACTGAGTTCTTCTGTCTCCTTCTCCCGTGCAAGTTTCCATGGCAAAAACTGAAGTCTTTATCCATAGGGTGGCACGACAAACGCGGAGAACTTCCTCTAATTATGAAGCCTCTTAGATGTTGTACTTCCCTTGTCACTCTTTCGATTCACCTGTTTCTCGAAGACCGGTCCCATAACGATCAGCCCGCAGTCGACATCGGCCCAATTTGTCTTCCCTCACTTCATATATTGACAGCACTTGACATGCCATTACCTATGATGCGGGTACTCTGCGTTCGCTGATATTGTCTCTGATGCCATTGCAGGACTTTTACACTCTTGCAAGAAAATGCAACAACCTCACAGATTATGAATCTCGCTTAACGCATGGAGAGCTTGCGGCAAACGTTTCGAGTTTTATCACCATGTCTTGCTTGACCCGTTTGGACATCTCATTGGGCAACTCCTCTTGCTTCCCGGCTGCGATCATCACACCTCTACTTACTTCCCTCCAAATCAAAACATTCTATTATGACGCCGACCTTATTCAGATGATTATCGATTTCATCCTCCGCTCGGAAATGCAGCTCCAACGCTTTTCTTGCACAATGTTGCCGAGGGAACACATACCCTCACGGATGATCAATAGGTTGCCCCATGACCTTCTCCGTGAACTTCTGGCTGCTATCGACGGCTGCTATCATGTCGACATCGAGGGAATTATTTTTCCTCAACAAATACTTGATGCAATCGCTTCTGGATTCCTCCTTTCTCACACCAAATACCTCGGCATCGGCACAGCAAATCCAGACGTAGCTCTTGCTGTAATTCGACGCTTTTTGGAGCGACAGGCGGCATCAGGACGGGCTGTTCTCCAGGAGATATGTGGTCATATACCATTCAGAACGAAAATGTTCGGAATCGAAATTGACGAAGTCGACATTGGTTCGAAAGGAATAGAGGAGATGTACAAGGTGCAATGTCGTTTACATCGTGTTGATTGTGAAGATATCGATGGTTGAAAGACAAATTAGTATTCTATAGGGTTGATTCAATACATGGTTCCGCGGTACCAAAGTATCGACATAGAAAGATATATCAGTGTAGTGTGGGAAGGAAGCAGGAAGACTGATAAGTAAACATATATGTCCTCTTGACACTGTTTAACTTGGTGCTCACCCCGCCTCCGTTCTCCTACGTCTCCCTGGCAACTGCAACGGCCTCTGAAGGTCCATAGACACCTACAAGTCTCATGCCTTAAGCGACATTAAATACAGTAAGCTTGTAGATGGCAAATTAGCGTAGATACATCGCTTTTGTACAATGTATATGTATGTACGAGTTTGAAATGGAGACTTTGCCCTCTGATCCGTGCCACGCGTGGTCAGGCCAAAGCCGAACCGAAGCCGAACTGTCAGGAAATTGTGGGGATGACCTTACTATGTACACTAGCCATGCTCAACCTCCTCCACCGCCCATTTCCCAACGGCACGTGTGCACGTCTCTTCACGCGCGCCTTCACAACCACCCGCCCAACACGCCGAGTCCACTACGTCCCTCCGAACAACGCTAGCAACCACAAACGAGCATGGAGTGCACTCACCAACCCCGGGGCAATCATCATCGGCGTCGTCGGAACCGCGTACTACGTCTCTCAGTTTGTATACACCATCCTACCCTACCTGTGCTAACTATCCATCTCCTAGCCTCGAACAAGTTCCTGAAACGGGGCGGTGGAGGTTCATGAACGTCTCTCACAACCATGAAGAAAAAGTTGGGTCATGATTCACGGTATTTATGCATGCATAACACCAACCAACAGCTCGGCCAACTCTCACGCGAAGATATACTTCGAGAACACGCAGGCCAGATTCTCCACCCAAACCACCGCATAACCAAGGACATCCGCCACATCGTCACACGGCTACTCAGCGCCTCCGACCTCGGGCACATCCGCGGGGACGAGTCCACATTCCAACTCTTCTCACCCAACAACGACGAGGCGCCGTGGGATCCTGATTCGCAGCGGGGGCTTAACAGCGTGAGAGAAAGAGAATGGGAAGTGGTAGTAGTCGACGACCCAAAAGCCGTCAGCGCAACGTCAGTGCCAGGTATGATAATATTATTCACAGGTATCCTGCAAGTCTGTAAAGACGAACACAGGCTTTCTGCCGTCATCGCACACGGTTTGTCTCTTTCCCTCCCTCCTTAAACTTTCCTGTATATCCCTCTAACTAACTAACCCCACATGTACAGAAATCGGACACATCGGTACGTGCACGTCCTCTGGACCCAAACCTACATAACCCACCGTACACCAACTCCCACAGTGGCACGGCACGGCGTCGAACGCCTCTCCTCCCAAACAATCACGTTCTTCCTCCTCATCCTCTTAGAATCCCTCAACCTCAACCCATTCGGCATCTCCACATTCGCACACAACATCCTGCGCGACCTTCCAAATTCCCGTATGCAGGAATACGAAGGTTCCTTTCTTCCTCCTTCCCTTCTCTCCCTCTGACCACCCCCGCAGCCGACAAAATCGGACTCAGAATCATGTCACGCGCATGCTACGACCCCCACGGCGCCGTAGAATTGTTCAACTGCCTCCACGACCACGAATCCAGTCATAGGACGCGGGATAGACTTATACTTCGCAACACTGATTTCTTAAATACCCATCCTCTGGGTTCGAAGCGCGCAGAGGTGTGTAAATCCGCGTTATTGTTAGCCCACGCTGAGACCCGCTTTTAGAAACTCTCGAAGCTCCTACCAGAGGCGTATGAGGTACTGTATAATAACCCGGATTGTGCAGCCATGCAGGATTACTTGAGGGGGTTTAGAGAGGTTCAAGCGGGGAGGTGGGATTAGGGCTGAATGTATCTCCGAGTGTGTATAATATCTATACCTACAAACTCATCTCATTCGAGAAATCCTGCCCTTTGGCAAGTCTTCCCGGAGGTGTACAAGTGGATAAAATAATACACCTCAAATTAAGTCAGAGACAATACGATATTTGACGATCGAGGAAAACCCAGTATAGAAAGAGGGGGCGGATTGCAACGGGGACTTGGAAACTGATTACTGAGTGACTAAGGTGGGCAGTCCGAGGCATGGTAGGTGGCCTAATTTAGAGTACTGGTAACCGGAGAAATCTAAAAATATGTTCTTACGAGTTTTAGGGAGGAGGAGGCTCAAGCTGATGACGAAGGACTCGTTGATTGATTAGTCCATTGTAATTGTGTAAATGTATATATCTCACTTTTTTGCCGTATTTGTGCGCCCGCCGTTCAAGGTGCTCCCAGCCACCTATGTGCCCAAATTGGACCCGCAATTTGGACCTAGATTTTTGCTGAAGCAGAGAAAATTCGCTATGTGAAAAGCGAACAGAGTGGTCGGTCAAAGAACAAGAGGGTTTAGTGCGTAGGATAGATTTTTCACTGAAGTGAGCAGCTTCAATAGACCGCCCGTATAGCAACAGGTTGAATCTAGTTATCGACTCGACAGCTTACAAGCAAGAGAAGTAAACGGAACCAGACTGAGAGCATCGGATAAGATCGATCAATCTTTCGATCAGACGGGCGCCTATCTAGGAACGTATCAGCGTTTAATGAATGACGATAACCTACCCTTCTTTCAACGTTCACGATGACGAGTAGAGAGCTTTCCAAGATGCTCCAGACGACGACCAGAATTCCAGATACGACGAACCGAGATCGCTGCAGGACACGGCGAGCAGAGAGGCTCGGCGACGAGTCGAACGACGACAACAAAAACTCATAGAAAGACGAGACAACGAGAACGATGAACTAAGAAAGCAGCACCGATTTCTTTGTGGGGAAAAGAAAGAGGTACATTTCATGACTTCCATCGTCCTTTTATACACAAAGGTCGACTATCTGACCAACCAACGCCGGTTGGTCTCACAATCCTTCGATTCGCCCCCCCTCATCGACTCCTTCTTCCCAGTCTCCAGCCTTCCATCAATACCAAATACTCCATCTTTCTGATCCACGCCATCTTTCCTTAATTCTCCTCGATTTCCTTTTCCCACCTCATATTCACCCTTCTTCTCGTTCAACTCATACAATTTTGACCTTCATGCAATTATATTCATACGCTCGTGATCCTCTTCATCCATATCTTTAGTCGTAAAACTTTATCGCATGTCTCTTTCCCTGAATAAAATGATTCTGCATCTTCCCCGTTCCTATTTCTCGACGCAGGCCAGATCCAAACCACCGCATAACCAAGGGCGTCCACCGCATCCTTTCACAGCTCCTCAGCGCCTCCAATTTCGGGCACATCCGCGCCGACGAGCCCATATTCCAACTCTTGTCATCCAACAACAACGAGGTGCCATGGGATCCTGAATCGTAGCGGGGGCTTTAACAGCGTGAGAAAGAGAATGGGAAGTGGTATCAACGACCCAAAAGTCGTTAACGAGAATAGTACTTATTCACAGGTATTTTCCAAGTCTGTAAAGACGAACACGGGCTTTTTGCTGTCGACGTCATCGCATATGGTTTGTCTTTTTCCCTCCTTAAACTTTTCTGTGTATCCCTCTAACTAACTAATCCCACATGTACAGAAATCGGACACTCTGGACCCAAACCTACATAACCCACCGTGCATCAACCACCACAGTGGCACCCGGTTTGGAACGCATATAGCCACCCTGGAGCGTCCCGCGGCAGCCGTAGTCAAACCGCACCTGTATCCTGGCTATGCGTAGTCATGCCTGTCATGCAAACAAAGAAGCACGCTCGCCCGGGCCCCTTGGCCTCAGTTCATATTACTCCTCCATTGTCCTCAGCAAGGCGTCGAACGCATCTCCTCTAGATCTCAAACACTCACGCTCCTCACCCTCACCCTCTTAGAAACCTTCAACCTCAACCCATTCGTAGTGGATGTTCCGGCCCAGCCTCAGGCCGTCAGCCAAGCCAAGCCAGGCCTATTTGAGCCGGGCCTAGCCGGGCCAGAGGAGGCAGCCTGGTAACGGCTTTGGCCCGGCTCACAATGCTGGAAAGCCAAAGCTGGCGGCCCAGGCCGCGGCTTTTAGGGAGGGTGAACGGTAGTGAAATTCAATTAATTTTGCTGCAGAATGGTAAGACTTACTGTTGATAAAGCACATTCATATTTAACTAACAGATCCTAACAGATCTGAATGTGATTCTGCCGAAGCAGCACTGAAGCACCGAATCAAGATCAGAACCTTCTCACGGTAAGTATTCTGCCATCTGACATACATACACCTCACTAATACAGCATAGAATCAAACTAAAGGCCCACCAGCTTTTTTTTTGCTGAGATAAGTTGTATTTTTCACTATCCTTGCTTTTAAAACTCTCCATAGAATTTTTTATATTCTACTATCAAAAGCCATGGCTTGAGCCGAGCCGAGCCAGAGCCAGGCCGGCTTTTGGGGCTTTGGCTTGGCCCAGGTATTATCTGGGCCAGAGCCACCTCAAGCCAGGCCCAGCCACCAGCTTTTGGGCCAAGCCGGGCCAGAACATCACTACCCATTCAGCATCTCCACATTTGCACACAACATCCTGTGCAACCTTCCCAACTCCCATATGCAAGAAATTGAAGGTTCCTTTCCTTCTTCTCCTTCTCCTTCTGACCATCCCCCCCAGCTGACAAAATTGGACTCAGAATCATGTCACGTGCATGCTATGACCCCCATGGTGCCATAGACATGTTCATGCCTCTACACGACCTTGAATTCAGTTGTAGGATGTGGGCTAGATCTATACTTCATAACACTGATTTCTTCTACACCCATCCTCTGAGTTTGAAGCGTGCAGAGGTGCATAATGCATATGTTTTGTTTGGGACTGTGCAGCCATCCATGATCACTTGAGGGGGTTTAGAGAGGGTTCAGGCAGGAAGGTGGGACTAGGGCCTAGGTATGTATCTCCGAGTGTGTATACCAACATCTCAAACCATGCTTCGTCAAGAATGGGACACTTTACATCCTGAAGAGACCCATTTTGTCACGGTTTGTTCTGCCTTTTGGTTTTCCTTCAGCTGTGAGGTCGCTTCTGCTAACTACCTTCAACTCTTAAGTGTAGTAGTGACTTTGGGGCTTAGACAAGCCTACACACTCAGGTTTGGTTAGATAGATATTCAAATGTAGATAAGAAATTAATTTTAATACATCTCGTAACAAACAATGAGTGGCTCTAATCCATCCTACTTATCACTCTTACTCTTACACAAAACAAAGATGACACACTTCCTGATTCCTGGGGTACCTAAAGTATGGATCTTATGCCCTTCCTTTTACCGTACATACTATGCCAAGTCTTGTGGTAATCTTTGGAATTTGGGGGAGGTGCATATGTAAGCTTTTTCTGCATGCTTAGCCTTTGATCAGTGGTTTTGATTCAGCATTGCCACCACCTCAGCGCCTATTTTCCTGGGCCTTCTATGTTCATGACCTGGGTTGTACTAGGTCCTATCCTTTCCTGATGGAGTTGGCTAAGTTTTAAGTACTTCATATTTGCAGGTTTTGATGCATGAGTATATTGAAGTACTAATGGCAATTGCTATTTCTGGCGAACCACTACTCAAAGCAGTGTAAAACTGTGTTTGCTAGGTTGTTACAATATGATGTAGTACGTCTTATCTATCAAACAACATAGACAACCACAACAACCAATGTTGTCAGTAGGAGCGCATGCTGATGGAACCATTGAATAGTATCAGAAGATCTACAGCACATCGTGCAACACTTGCTAATTCCAGGAACAATTTCCGCCAGAGGATTGATATACATATATAGTCTAGGTGATTGTTTCAACCAAGTAATGTATCTTAATCAATGATGGTTGATATATATAACTTTAACTTTGCAAAGTTGGATGTCGGGCCACTGGTTTCCAGGCTCTGGACTCCAATTTTAGGACCCAGCTTTGACCTCGACTTTGGCCTTCTATTTTATCTCCCGGCAATTTCTGTTGCTGGAAGCTTGAAATCAAAAAATTCTTTCAAATAGGACTCAAAGTCAAGGGCAAAAGTTTGCCCTAAATCAACATCAAAGCTAGCTGCAAAACACCCTGATGTGTCTGCATGGAGTTAGATCGTAACCAAACCTACATATAAACTCCTGAGTTTTCACTTCAGACCAACTATTCATATTTACTTCCTATACCCAGCCTTCAGATTTTTCCTAAGACAGTTGTAATGGAGGACTATAAGCAGTCTGACATATGTGCAATAGGTGCAAGGGTTATAGCGGGCAGCATGGAAGTAATAATTACTTTTCTATGTCTAGGTATGTATGTGGCTATTTTATATGCAATACAGCACCTTATTTGTTAACCTTGGCTGCCTTTTGTGGCTTGAAATGCTTCTTTCTGACTTTAACATGACAGGGATATTTGCCCTGCTGTATATCATGACAATAGACACTATCATAAAGTAAGTATACAAGTACTCTTCTCACAGCAAACTCAATTATAGAATATCTTTCAGACACAAAGGAGAGACTGCACATTCTTGAGCAACATTAGCAATAATATCATTCAGTCTATCTACAAGTCTTGCAGATACTGCATTGCAATGGATTGAGACATTGACAAATTTTGATGATCTCCTTTGCAACCCTCCACTGTCGTGTTCCTATCAAGTTCTCTATAGCGAGGCCCAATTTCTACAAAGTCAGGCAATTCCCATTGCAACACTGTGGCTTTCTACTTTTTCTGTGAGTCTGGAACCTGTGTAACTGCATCTTCAATCAATTCACCTCTTCATCCTAACCAGCTAATTTTCAATGATGCCATAATTATATGGTGCACATGCATCATCTTTCATAGGTGACAATGAGCATTGGCACTTTCAGTCAGACTGTGTATCTGTTCCTTTGGTATGTATTCAAGTAACTCAGAATCTCAGTGTACCATGAGTAGTGATGTTCTAGCCCGGCCTCAGGCCATCAGCTGAGCCAAGCCAGGCCTATTTGAGCCAGGCTCAGCCAGACCAGAGAAGGCAGCCTGGTAACGGCTTTGGCCTGGCTCACAATTGAAAAGCCAAAGCCAGCGGCCCAGGCTGCGGCTTTCAGGGAGGGTGAATGGTAGTGAAATTTAATTAATTTTGCTGCAGAATGGTAAGACTTACTGTTGATAAAGCACATTCATATTTAACTAACAGATCCTAACAGATCTGAATGTGATTCTG
>JAGGAX010008574.1:0-11615 GCA_017657335.1 Termitomyces titanicus | reverse complement strand
TCTTTTGAAGAGAAGCCAATTCTGTATCTTCACCTTGTATTTTATATTATGATCACTATTCCAAACCTGTCTCAAGGTCAGCATAATGATAATGTTTTTCTTCTGCAGCCTTTGGCTGCAGTTGTGGGGTGTATACAGTATGTACATAGGTTTCTTTTTTTGTTTTTTTTTTGGGGGGGGGATGTCTCTCTAGTTTGGCTGGGGTTAGCTGGTTATTGATGTTTGTGTTTATGTAATTTTATTTTTAAGTTTTGTGTATATAGGTTATTTGTTACTTGTCATATTATAGATATGAACCCTTAGGATTAGGATGGTCCGTGCTTACTGTGCAGCTGCAGATACTTACATACCCCCTTGTCAGAGACGTCGAATCCCAAACCCCAAAAAGTTGAAGTCAACACTGCTTCAAAACGCATCACTGTTTTTTTTGCATGTATATACGGTTACTTGTTGTATTACAAGCTTGGGTTTGGGTTTGGGTTTTTGTAGAGGACACAGTGTCAGAAATTTCTTGTCGATGTTTCAATCATACGTAATTGGACTTGATTGGATCTGATTGGTCTCAGATTCCAATTGAGGTTCCAATCAGATGTCAAGCTCGGTTTCAACTGGCTAGTTCTCATGATTGCATCCACCGCTCAACATCTTGCCCAAACGCTATTCTCTGGCCGATTCTCTTCATGGTGTCAAATTTGACTCATACTTGCACTAATTGCAGCAATACTTTCAAACCGCAAGGCCTTTTGAACCATCAACACCACTGCCTTGAGCGTTGTCCACCACAAGCCATTGACTCGGACCGCTTACATGAAGAAAGAGCTCTTGCAGCTCAGCAGGCTCAGAGGCAGCAATTGGAAGATAGTAGGTATTCTTAGCAACACTTAGCTCAACTTCAGATGTTGATCGAAAGAAAAAGATTACAGTGGAGTGCCCAAGCTTGGTTATCCATCAGCTGGTGAGTCTACCAACTTATTCATCGGAGATGCACACTTGCTGACAGACTATTTCTTAGCGCGAAGAGGTCAGGAGACCTCTCATGTGTTGAATACAGAGGAATCTTTTGTGCCTTGCCTGGGCTTGATTGGCAAAGTGAAGTCAACGTTATATACATCTTCAGAAGTGCCATATTTGGATGCTCCTGAACCCCCTCAATCTACTCCCCAGTCCAGTGAGTATCCTCTGATATCTTAATCTTTGCTGTTGACAAGCTTTGTAGGTGAAACACCGTCTACCTCAGGAACGGGTCTGACATCACAAGCCAGCAATCACCATATGTCATGCCAGCTTCTTCTCATTCTGTCTATGTTTATCTACTTTCAAAGATACAGCCTCATAAACTCAATCACTGACGCTGCAAATATCAACACCTATCGCCTCCTCACCTTTGTCTTCCCATGTGCCACAGATTGACGACATCCACACCACATATCACCCTTGTACTGGCAAGCACACCATAATTAATTCATTTGCAGAATACACTCAAGATAGACCACCACTACCACCACTCTACCATTCAAAACCATGGCTTCCGTTCCATTCCAAGACCAAGTTTTCATTTGCGGAAATCATACAGGATAGTGGGCTGTCTTTGGGTCAAGTTGATGCCTTCATAAAGGTTGTCCATAAGTTATTAGGTAATTGAGATGAATATTTTCTTGTACAAAATCATTGAGACCTTGAAAAACGTTGGGACAAGGCCACCAACCAATATGTACCCATTTGTCCTTCTTTCTGCTGACACTATTCTTGATTATTGATTGACACCTTATAGTTCAAACATGTATGAATATCTGTCCCTTATGGGTCAACAATGCAAGATTTCAATTTTTTCTCTCAATCAATGAAGGACTGGCTATTGGCAATACTTAATGACAAAGTTTTGGGGGACCTCGTTGAGTTAGATTGTACTATACTTGAGAAGTTCAATGGTGAAGAATGGATTCGTTTTGTTGACAAGCCATGGACTGCCCATCGCATGTGGAAGGTTCAGGTATGTTTCCCTTTGATCAGATATCTGATCCTTAATATATACAGGATATTCTGACAAAACAAGACTGTTGTCTTTCAGTGGTATTTTGGCTTATCCAATTATGGCAAGACTGGACAATTTGCCATCTAATGTCAAAAATGGTAAAGGTCTCGGGGCTACGCAAGTTGTTGGCTGGTTACCAATTGTATGTCTGATTTTCATCACAACTTCTTCAGTTGACTTATGCTTAAGCAGGTTACAGATGACCCATCTGAACAAGGCAAGCTGGAATGGGTAAATTTCAAGAAGGCTGTTTATCATGCCTGTCTCAAAAATCTCCTTTCTACAATTGCAAATGAATCCTTTGTCAGTGGTATCTACGATTGCAGTGGACATGAACAATTACTTTACCCCTTCATCTTTGTTCTCATTGCTGATTACAAAGAACAGTATGTAAGGTATTCTTAGTCTCTAATTTTAACCTCTCAATACATAATAGATGTGTTATGGCTCTTATGCATGGAGTGAAAAGTCATTTTCCATGTAACATTTGTATGGTTCCTTGAAATGAACTCGGAGACCTTTCAAAAAAACACCGTCAACAAGCAGCTGATGAAGCATACACCTTGCTCAAGAAGGCAGAGAAGGCAAAGAATAAGACCCAACGTGAGCAGATGTACCATGCATATAGCCTGCGATTTGTTGAGGTTAGTTTAGTCCCTATGTCTTATCATTTGTCCTTCCTCTACCTCCTTTTTAGAATGTGTTCTGGAGTATGCAATTTTCTGATCCACATGTGGCACTATTGTTTTATGAACTTCATAACAACTGCCATGGTCTTAGTGGAAAGCATGCCTTCAAGGAGGCAAAGCGGATCATTGCAAGCATGCCAGCCCAGGCTCGTCGCACAGTAGCCTCTATTATTGGCCAGCAGTATGTCAATTTTCTATGTCTATTGCTCTACTTATATGATTGCCTTAGAATGGCTTCATTTCCTCCATGGCATGGGCTGCAACACTTTGATGAGTTGTTCTTGATGATTCATTTTAGTGATGGCAATAAGTTTTGAGATATTATGAAGGTATATCATCTTTCTTCTTGTATTTGAAGTCATCTTACTGGAATCTCAGTTATTTGTTTTTGCAAGCCACGATGTACTAGCTAAAGAGGAGAACTCTATGAGTTACAGGCTTCTGTATGTCATCCAAAAATATGTCAGTATGGTGATGTGGGAGATGCTCAAGGTACATACCTCCGAAACAATCATGAAAGATTGTCAGGCTGTGCAAGAGTTTGGAGAAGCCATCAATGTAAGTCATTATTGTGCTGATTTCCTCCTTGTGCTGATTCTTGTGAAGGCATATGATGATGCCCTTGCTGCCGACTTACCAGGTTATGATGATCTCGCAATTCAGGGCTATGACAGTGATAGTGACAGCAATAGTGATAGCGATTCTGACCGCAGTGATCCTCAAGACAATGACAATGATAATTACAAGCCGACATGGAAACACATGCAAAAATACAATTTCCCAAGACTCCACCATCAAAGTCATGTATTCAACAACATAGAAGAAAAGGGTGTTCTTTCTGGATATAGTGGGAGACTTTTTGAGTCTCGCCATTGATCCCTGAAAAAATGGTACCAGAATACCAATTTCAAAGATGTAGCTCCTCAGGTTGGTTTTGAGCTCTAGCTTTGCATGAAAACATGTACTCATCCATCTCAGATACTCAGGTCAGAGCTGAGGATGGTTGTCTCGCAAATTATTCATGATCACATCACTGCTGTGGAACAAGCAAAAAAACTTGGTTCTTATTCCAAAGACCTTGAGCCTGCAGATCTTGAGTTGATCCAGGAGGACATAGAGGACACAATGAACGCCAATCAATTTGGCAATATCTACCTAGGCTCACAGGAAAAACCTACCTCCTTCAATGCTTTGGAGGCTGCACATCATGGTGATCATGTATTTGGCAATTTCTAACAGCGAACTATGAGGCGGCTCAATGAACTTTTGAGCCGCAATGATAGTCCAATCAAATTGATGATGGAGTTTTCAAAACTGATATCAAGACTCCAGGCATCGGTCAGGAAAATTGTGAGTATTCTATCATTTTTGATACAAAGTATTGGCTCACATTTCTCTCAGATTACTCAGTATAAATTCATCAAGTCAACATACGAGTCTCTTGTTGATTGGCAAGCTTCTACAGACTATCTATGTGCTCATCCTATGTATCACAAAGTAGGACGATTTGACTGTGTACTGGTGCACAACAATCAACAGGACTTTTTTTGCTCAGCTTGTATTTGTCTTCACTCTCAAAATTGATGCCAATTTCTACAACGGATCCATGGATGTTCATGTCCCCCTTGTCCTTGTACTCCCTTTTGTTGAAGTCAAACAGCTACGACAGAAGGATAAAGACCTTTGGCTGCTTTGAGTTTGATGAGCAAAAGAAGCACATGTCATTCCTGCGCATTCAATCATTCGTGGAGCATACATCATTTCGGAAGGTGCTGGTCGGGATACCTCATTGGTCATTGACATTGTTGATTTGGATATGTTCATTCACATACAAAGAATGTTACCTGACTAAACAAATAACATATCAGGTGAGCACTTATCTTCTTGTGCTTTGGGTATTTACAGGTCCTCAACACACTCCACCACTTGCCTCAGGTCATTTGCGTCCAAAAGCAGATTCATTGTTTGACCACCCTCATTTATCCTATGTTATGCATGATAACAGGCCCAGGACTACGGTGAGACACTTGAAACCAAATTCAAGCACTTCACCAAGATTGCCCTGCCCGAGATTGTGTGCTGCACCTGCTCACAAAGCAAGAAGAAGACACCAAAGACAACAAATGGAACGTCTTCATGGCAGTGGGCACAGGTCTGTTGCTCCTTGCCGGCGCCGTGTAGGACAGCATCGTCCCTGCCGTGATACTCTTCATTGAGGTGCACATCAGGCACCACTGCAAGGTGGCCATGATGACCTTCAGCTTGATTCTTGAGGGCCTGGACCCCGCAATCCTCACGCCCCTCATCAACCTGCGTTTAATGGAGGGATGTTCAGAAGACGTGCTTAAGTTTGCTCACAAGTTTGGAGCGGTTTTGGTAATGCCAATCATGCTACATAGAAGCCATTATACATGTACATGCTTTACATGGTATGTTGTCATTAGTGTTCATGAGAAATATACAGGTGTGAAGGGCTAGTGAAAGGGTAGTAGAAGTTGGTTCTGACATGTCATTGTTACCAGTTTACCTATGATGTAATTTTGATGGATCAACATCACGGTGATGTTTCTCAAAGCTTTCTTCCACATCCTTTACTTACATACTTACCTCAGAATGGCTGGAGGCCCTTCAAAACCTTTGAAACATTATCAGAATGAGCGGAATCAACCACAAAAAGAAGTCAGCACTCTAGACAACGACACCTTTTCAAACTTTGATTTTCAAGAGATTGAATCCAACTTCCATCCATGGGAATCATCACCCGACAAATGTAGTGTTGTTTTGCCTCTTATTTGAATCCTTTTCAATCTGATATTGTGGATCGCATGGAAAATGTGAGTTTTCAAGTCAGTATAACACTTTTATGGTCTCTGATGTTCAAAAGGAAATGAGGATGGCACAATGCCAAGTCAAGTCACTCAAGGCAAAAGTTATAGAACTTCAATGTGCAAATGATGATCTAAAGCAGCAGCTCAATATAAAGGAACATGAACTATCTCTTCTCCCCCTCATCCAGCCATGACTCGCTCTCTATTTGAGGAGATGCTTGAGACCGCAAAACCCCATATACAGAAATTTGTGATACTCTACAACCCAGCTATTGACAACAAGATGACAATGCAGCTGGATCCTTGGCCTGAACCTGGCATATTAAGTCCCACAGTCCATTTCAACATTGATATCTTGGCACAACCTTCCTTTGGGACTATCTTTCAGGCTGAACTCTATCATTGTCTTCCTACCAAATTACATGAACTTGTAGGTCATGTAAAGTTCAATGAAATGGTATTTTCTCTCCTCTATTTTCCCTCCTTTGCTTATTATTTATAGTATTTTGCCATCATCAAGAACACCAAGAGCAACCTCGTCAGTGATATGAGAAGTGTAGCACCCACTATCTTTGGAATCGACCAAACCAACTTTCGCGCAACATCTGACCGTGCAAAAGTTCCAATGCTTGTCTCTTTACTGAGCTGTGACCATATTCCTGGAAGATTGACAGGTTCCCACCGTGCCTCTTTCCTAGAAGCCTCCATGAGCACAACAATCCTGAAGGCTATCTTTGTTATATCTTCCAAACACCTGAACTATTCTACGTAAGCTTGATCTGTCTCAGGCTTTGTCCTCATTTACAAACACTGTTTAGTTTGTCAAGGCAATCCTCTTTGGATCTTCATCACTTAACCCTGATGGCAAGGTTGCTGCTACAAGAAAGACACATGGACAGTTGTGGAAGATCAACAAAACTGATGACCTGCCTTTTAATGTAATTCCTGTATTTGCTGTTCTCATAAGCAGTCTTGATTTTTGTGAAATATGATTCTAATCAGCTATCCCAGATGATATATATCATCTCACCTGAATGTGCATTCAGTCCCCATGGCCAAATTACCAAGATCAAATGGCATGAGGTCTTAGAGTTCTATATGGCCAGAGATTGTCAAGATCCAAGACAAAAGGAAGGATAAATGGGATGTTGATTATGAAGCTCTTTAACAAGATTGTTTTCAACAACAAGCCAAGTGATAACAATCTTGAGAATATTGACCTAGATGAAAGCGCAATGTTCTACGAGGAAGAAGCCAAATCACCAGACGACACTGATGATATCCATCTTACATCTCAGACTCCAGTGCCCATCAATCCCCGCCTTCCAACTGCTAGACCTCCAGTGCCTAAACCAGCAAATGTTACTCCGGCAAACATCACACCAGCTAACGTTACACTGGCCAACATGCAATCAATGCCTCCAGCAACTCCTCTTCACCAAAACTCAGTATTTTCAGAGTCACTGCTCTTAGATCCACCAACACCACTGCCCACCCCTATGCTGCCCATACCATCTGCATTGCCCTGGCCTGTCAACCGTAGCTCCAAGGTGGTCAAAGTATTGATGGCTGCAACAGGAACTTGAAAGAAAGCTCACCCTTGTACAGGCAAACAAACAGCCCCTGCCAATTCCAGTTCTATACCTACGCCTGTTGCTGATCTTCCACCAGCGGAACACCCTGAAGCTCCACCTAAAAAGTCAACCAAGAAGACTGCCAAGCCAATCATAGTCCAGAACTTTGTATTCCAAGATACTGGGACTACTCTCAATGACATTTCTTCCAACTTTTGTCAAGGACTCAGACTTTGTGGCACCGTTGCAGCAAAGAAAAAGGGTAAAGCAAAAGAAGTTCATTTCTCAAATGACGTTGAGTATCAAGAGCCACCCGTGAACAATCAAGCTTCTATGTTAGCAGAGGAACCTGTCAACAAATCTTGTCGTGAGCTCAGGAGCAAGGTACGCATTTACTTACTAATTTCACAACAACTAACAAAGATCAGTGCAAAACAAGCAGGCCAAATAAGCTGGACACAGCACCTACTCATTTTTGTCAAATGAGGTTATTGCAAGACCCCATCCTTGTTGATTTCTTGGGCACGTAGGAGAATAGGTGCTCTGTGTGGCTGCCATGTCGATTATCACATTGTCAACATGTGTCATCTATTCTTCGGATGTTTTATTGTCAACTGGGTATGCTACTTAACCTTGTGCATCTAGCATGTCCATACATATCCATTATCACACCGCCATCTACCAGCACCGATGCCTATTGTAGGCTCCATACTTGTGTTGTTGCAGACACAATACTCAACAACAACAGATTGTTTCTGTACATCTTGTAACAGCTATACTATCCCCCTACATGCATTGTAGATATTTCATTGAATATGGTAAAGAAATCTGTTACATTCCCTTTGGCCAAATCCGGCCCAATTGTAATCTGGTCTGAATGTGGTTCCAATCCGTTCTCAATCCAATCCAATCCAATCAGAGATTTTTCCAATCTCCTGATACTAAAGACTATACCCCCAAGCAATTCTTCTTGCGTGCTATCACCAAACAAGCGATTCAGAGTGCTAAAGAAAAACTGAAAAACTGTTCATCCAAAAGTGCCCGTGGGCTGGACAACGTGTCATATTGGACAATACTGCAAATTCCCAACAGCTCGCTTGCCACTCTGTTTAATGAGCGCATCATGTCTCTCAATGCACCCCAAGAATGGTTGATCACTATTTTGACTAAGATCCTGAAAAAGGACAAACCTGCAAACAACTCTGAAAGCTACTGACTGATTGGCCTTGAAAGCTGTTTACTCAAAGTCCTCACCCTTGTTATTGACCGACGCATTTGTGATTGGGTGGATGGGGCCAGTATTCTTCCTGACTCACAGAATGGATTTCGTGAACAATATTGTACTCACAACAATTCCTACATCTTGCAATGCGCTATTTATAAAGCCCAGGCACAAGGCAATACTCTTTATGTTGCATTCATTGATCTTAAAAATGTGTTCCCTTCAACTGACGTGCCTACATAATGGGCAAGATTATTCAGATTGGGAGTCTCTGGTCCTCTGTTTGACTGGTTGAGAATGCTCTATGCTTGAATGAATTATGTCGTGAAGCACAAATCTCTGCTAACAGAAGCATTCAAATCACTAATAGGTGTCCATCATACCTTTTCTGCTTACTATCATACAATCTCATCCCTACTTTGTAGGTGTTCTAACAGGTGATACTGCATCACCGACCCTGTGGAACATTTATTTCGCTGATCTGGCAGACCTGTTCTGTCTGGATACCAACAACATTTTATTGGATGGTTGGCCTATTTCGCATGTTGAACAAGCCGATGATGTAGCTCTCTTCTCAATCACACTCGCGGGACTCCAACGCAAAATAAACATATTTTTCAAATGGTGCAAGAGAAACTTCATGACTATTAGTATCATCAAAACTGAATGGATGTTTTTTGGACATTCACCAGCTCACCTTGGCTCCCTTTATGTCGACGGTACTCCATTAAAACGGGTGGATTCATACAAATATGTTGGCATTTGTTTTACATGTGGCTCCACCTTCCAAAACCATTACTCCATCAAAACCGAGAAAGCGCAAAAGGTAGCCAACATGACCTTCACAATGCAATCTGGGCGTTATCCCCCCTTATGAGAGGAAACAGTTATACATGGCCCATGTGGACCCACATTTGGTCTTTGGATGTGAGGTCTCCCTTGATGTGACACCTTCATTGTTACGCCCAATGGGGAACGTCCAGATCACGTACTGTAGATGCCTATTGGGCCTTGGATTCCGCAATGCTTGCTGCTAGTGGGAAAGCATCATGGGTGGGAGACTTGGTCAAGGTTGTTCATGACCTGTCTGTCCCTGGCGGAATGACAAATCCTTGTATACCTGCGGTACATATCCAATGGCCCAACCTCTGGAACACCAAACGCATCACGCAATTGGAGGATCGTGTTTGTGCCCACTGTCATGCCAGTCTTCAACACATCCTTGATACATTCGTCAAACTTCACCTCTTGCGAGCTCTCCCTCAGAATTCTGCAACAGACAACACATGCATGTTTTTCCACTATCTTTCTGTTCCTACACCTGCACATTGAAAGGCTCTCACACAACTTTTGATGTCCAATCATATCTTAGGAATAGAAATCTTGCAACATGCTGATCACAACAGACCTTATGCTGTACCATGACAGTGGCACCTTTGTCGTTTCTGCAGAGCATCTATTGAGGATGAGTCACATGCACTGATTGTATGTGAGGCATCTGTTCCTTTGGTTGACTGTTGCCAAAGATTTCGCCTTCTTCTTGCCACCATGAACCGGTCTCTAGATGCCAACTGGGACAGCACTGCACCTCATACTTTCTTACTTAGGTTGGTAACTTTGACGGATTGTGCCAGGTTATTTGCCTGCTATGTTTTCAATGTCTTTGAAATCTTTGATGCTGAGCCACCCTATGTACCTCATAAATCACTTTATGAGCATCTCTTGTAAAGAAATGACTCTGATTAATGGAGATAGGTTCAGATCATATCATTGAAGGATTCACGTCTTCTTCGCTGTAGCGTGAGATGGCTAAATTGCTCCATTTATTTACATTATCTCCTGGTACCTCATGAGTTATGTGGCTTTAGAGGGAACTCTATAGCGACTCCTAAAAAAGATTTTTGTATGAGTCTCTGTTGCAGGCTTGACATTGCTTTGTTGCCGACAACCAGGGAGAGATGGCTGTTGCAAGGGCTTTTGTAGCGCTCGGTGGGATTGACATCCATAGCATACATGGTACGTGACCAATGTAGTATGTAGTATGGACCCCGGTTGTTTGCATGCAGTGATACACCTGTCTCCATATGAGACAGGCTAGAAATACAAAACGTACCCATAAAAATCATCCTAAACGCTGAAAACTGTAAGTGCATGCCGAAACCTGTAGGCGTAGAGGTACATACCGCAAAAGCGAAGCACCTATGAACCCAGAAAAAGCAGAGGAACCTAGTCAGCAACAGCAGTAAACAACAACAGCCAAAGTAACGTTGCGAACCAGGTGCCAAGATGCCTGACATGTGGCTGTGTTGGCACAGCTCGGATAAGAGTAGCCAGTGCCAAGCACGACTACATGGGTGCCTATACCTACCTACATCGTCCTCGAGGCCTCGCAACCACAATAATAGGCCTCTCGACACCCGCAACATACTCACTAACAGCCCATACCTAACCGCAGATGACGACGAGTCCGGAAAGGGAAGGGAAGCACATGGGAGGAAGGGACGACGGAAGTTCGGAGGGAAAAGGGAGTATAACACGCTGACCGACCGCCGAGCCCAACAACATGGTCTAGTATGGACCCAGGACCGTGTCGTACACGACCAAATTCACAAGGGAAAGGCCCTGGTCTGTGCGCAGGAGGAGTGGTATAAAAGGAGAGCGATTTCAGGGATTTTGAGCAAGCAGACATTGCCCCAGAGCTCGGAATCCCCAGGGAGCGGATTGCTTAGGCTCAAACGCATAGTTTGACTTTGGGTTTTATTTATAGTTGAGCCCATTAACGAATTTATTCGTTTACAATCAAATCTATCATATTCTACTACTTTTTGTGTGACGTTTGCATGTAGCTGAGCCCCAGCACTCATCGTGAACTTGTATTGATCAAGTTTATATTAAAAACTATCAATTACATTTTGCATCATCTGGAGCCCACCGCGCAAGGGAGTTGCAGGTTCTGAGGTCCCTAAACCCAATTGTCAATCAAAAGGGCAGGGTTGAGGCAATACTAGACAGTGGATCTCAAATTGTCTGTATGGCATTGAGGGAAGCTTTGATTCTAGGATTACGACGTGTTCAGGTGAATGCATCAAAGGATGGATGAGCGGGCTTCGATTATGGCATATCATCAACAGGGCTGAATGGCACGGCCGGCATGAGTGGTGCAAGTCTATTCAAATCTCTGCATATCGGCAATGTCTGCCTTTTAGACGGCCACTTCGCAACCCCATCACTCTGGTTCACTTAAGAACACTTTATGACTCTCTTGACCGT
>JAGGAX010008573.1:0-11646 GCA_017657335.1 Termitomyces titanicus | reverse complement strand
ATAAAGGTTAATAACCCCTTAAAATAAAGCCTTAATTAAGGGTTGTTATTAAGACTTAACCCTTAACCAAAAAAAGAGGGGTTAATAACCCCTTAGAATCCAACACTGGTATCAAAGAGGCGGGCTTTGTCTCCTCCACATACGCTGTGCATTACTTTCGCCTACATGCACACTGCGTTTTCTAAAAACAATTGCCACGCCCTCCAGCTAAGTAAGACGATCTGTGAGACTACATAATCTTGTATAAGTATAGGCCAAGTCTTGTCAAATATAAACTTTGTTGATATCCACTGCAACCCATCACCCAATGATACAGTGAGTCATTATCTACATTTTCCTTGCTAGCCACTGTTTGAGATGATACCCTCAGGGACTTTGGGCTGAGAAATTAGCTCAACTTCCATCATAACATAGATCGGGAACCAATCCCTCAACGGACCCGAGACTTGTATCCGTGGTTCCGTGGAGGGATTGGTCACCGACACTAATCATAACAAAGCACTGCCAGTATAATATACTCCCTACATCACACCATGCCAGCAATACACTCGCAGAATTCTGTTTATACTTTTAGGCTTTTCGCACGCGTACCATTCGTTCAACGTTTTAAGAGCGTGCATAGCTGACAAACGCGACATTTATTTATAGCAAAGTATCAGATATGATATCAATAAGATTGCTAGAATTCCCTCTCTAGAGAAATCAAGCTTGGTTAATAATCGGGGGCTACATAGCTAATATTACAGGTATATTATCTGCAGGAATTGAATTCGTCGCCAAATATCTTCACCCACAGTGACAGTGGATATTAATGGCCTGATCCGGCCAGGCCCTCGGGAGAACGCCCTGGATGCATATATAGTAGGAAAGTGGGGGCAGAGCTGGGGCTGAGTGAGTGCTACATAAGCGCTGAAGGGTATCATTTTGCGATGTAAAAGACGAAACGACTATGTATTTAGGCGTTTAAAATTAATATTGAGGTCGGGATGTGTCACCTCAGCCGTGGGCCCGGGTGCTGTGACAGGGACGTAATGCACCGACTTCTGACACTCCACTGGACCACTACCTTCTAACTTTCCCATTCGCCGGCCTTCGGTTGTTCCCCGTGGGTGCAGACTCCAGAGAAGCAAGGAGAGAATTTTCTCGGCCAGGTAGACCAAAAATCCATTTTACAGTGTATGTAATGGGGCATAGATTGTGGACGTCTCCTCGCTTGCTACCTCTTCTTGTTCCTTAGCGATCTGACGCCAAACTCTCAAGGTGTTTTCGGATATCTATGTGTGGATCTTTGTGCTCAGTATTGGTATTAGTTTCCAACGAAGATCGGAACTCTATGAGCTCTGGCTTTGCTCGGAAGTTAAGTAGTCCGACCCCTCTCGAATCATTGCATGCTGTGCCGAACGCGCGGTCAACCGTCGGTCGTGGCCAAGAAGCGATCTCTCATGACTTCCGATTCGCCGATCAAATGGATTTATCTGCATTTGTGGAGATCAATCGTTGTCATGTGAAGCGTTATAAGGTATATGTAGTGTGGTATCATACCCAACAATCAAGGTAAGTATTTAAATTTTCGCCCCTATCTTCCTGATACTAAATCAGGTGCCCACTGGTTTCAGAATTTGACATCAGGTTTGGCTGGTTAGAGCTTTTTGTTGTTCCTTCCACCACAAGGTTTTCTGCCCTGGTCATCGCTTGCGATGTCTCATCTTTCTCCTGCAAGTCTTTTGGTATGGGCTATCCTCACATCTTTGGTAAGTTTCTGATCTCGTTGAGCATTCCCGATGGCTGATGAAGAGCACGCATAGGTGGGGACGTTCCTCATTTTCCATCTGTGGTCATTTGATAGATTCAAGTGCCTCAAGTAAGCTGGATTGCAGTCACTGAAGGTATCTGTGGCAAACTTTGTCTGTATAGATGGAACCATTCTGCGGGAGCGTTTAAACGGGTTATGACGGTGCGCTCGCGCAAGGCAATCTTACTGGTTGACAAAATTTTGATTGTGTCCCGTCGTTGCTAGTACTCGTATCTATTAACAGTACCGTTGATAGCGACGTACGCTATCGGATTCACGACTATCAAGTATATCGAAGGCTTCGTCGCTCTTCCTTTCCACGGAAGTAAGGCATTGTATGTGTGGATAGATGGTCAATCTAATGCATCACATCTAGTTATCCCCAAACCTTATGAATTATGGAGTCCCCTGTCTCGACGTTGCAACCTTCCCCTAATGCTGTGTCTCTCCGTCGGATGGAGCTTGGAAATGTAAGTATATAATCTTTCTCATGCCACACGCGCTGAGATTTTTATACTGATGCCCCCAGCGTCACTCATTTGGAAGGTATATATGAGCGTTCAGCGGTGTATCTTTAGATCCTGGTGATTGACATACGTCATTTTCCATCTGCAGAGCTGTGTTTCTGGCTGTTCCTCATCAACTCAGGCAGCGCCCAGCAAAACTGGTTCCACAGCTTCTACTTCAAGTCATGGGTCGTCGGCTCAATTGTCGCTATCACGTACATGCCAGTCATCACTACAATCACACATTCCGACCCACTTAAGGTCAGTTAGTCGGCTTGTCCTTATTTCGTGCTGACCGAGGCGTACTTACGTCATGCAGTCCGAAGCATATACGTTTTTGGCAGGAAGTCTTGGTAGCCTGTCGCTGACACTTTGGTTCACACCTATTCTGTGAGTTTGCGCTTCTCAATAAGATCAGAAGACTGACCGGCACTGAATTGAATCAAATAGGTTTACGTTCCCGAGCTTCCTTCGTAACCTAGTATGTCAAAGTTTGACTGAATTTTGACTCCATCAGGTCGAACTGATATGGACATCTTCAGCGAAGTGAAGGCGTGGACACCAATACAATTGTGCGCCTGACCAAGTTCTCAGAACTGAATGTGTGTCACTCATGCGAAAGTCGTAAACATTGAAGATTGATTTATCCTCTTAATATTATGGCAGATGATTCGTGTCTTCTTCCGCTTCTTATTCACTGTTCCTCTTTTGATTCTTAGTATCGATGGTATACGACCACATCATCACATTAACGAAAACATGCTCTGGACAGGTGAGCTTATGAAAGTCAGTTACCTTCGGGATGATTCTAACTATCAAGTAACATGTAGATTTCCTTGCGATGATATCCGGATTTGGCTGCTCAATATCGTCAGCAATCACTCTCGTCGTATGTCCTGCCCGACTCTGCGGAAGTCATTAGTTTACATTTGCACATTAAAGATCTTTTTCCCCCGCTCCATCGAAGGCGAGATTGCAGCTCGTGATGAGCGCAGACGTAGCAAATCTGGCCACACTGGCATGGATGAGGCCAGCATGTACGAGACGCCTAACGAATTTACGCGCACGAACGCGACGCAGCAATCAAGGCATACCTTCAACTATGGAACTCCATCTCCTGGTTCCAAGTCGGACCTCCTTACTTCCTCGCCTCGAAACGTCCAGACTGACATAGATACCGTGCCTGACAACTACCACCCATCCACTACCGTTCATGTCGTGCGTGAGGTTGGCCGGAGAGAGTCGATGGACAAGTACTGGATAGATGATGAACAGGATATTGGCGCGAGCTTGCCACCGTTGAAGCCAAACAGGAAGAAGGGTGACGATATTGAGTTGGGCAGCATCGACCAAGTCGTAGAGTCAAACATGGCAAAGCTCAATGCACGCACTTCAAATCTGCGCGTGAATCATACTCATACGGTACACAATTTCACATCACCAATCGGTGTGTCTCGTCTCCCATTCCCCGCCGATCAGAACTGACTCCTTGTGCCTGTAGACCTTACATACAGCGCCAAGCAATCAAAAGGTACATGGTTGTCTTTCAGCCGATCATGATTTCACCATATCGTTGGACCCTCTCCTGGATAATTCGCGATGTCCTCTTCCTTTCGATGATTATGTCTGAATTTGGAGATAGATCTTGTCTCCTCCACACAGGAACTCTATACCCAACTTGATTAGTACCTCACGATGTATGCCTATGTATGTGTCATCTAAATTATAACGTTTCAGTCGTAGCCAAAGGGACATCTTTTGAAAGTGCAGGAACCCGAATTTCGACCTCTCGGCTAACGTCTTAAGTACTTTGTATTGCACAACATAGAGCCATTATGAAATCCTTCTAAATCGTGGATCAGACGTCCTTGTCATGATAAATATACTACCATTGTCTTCCTTTGTGGAATATGAGACGTTGAAAATTGTGGATTGTGTTCAACTGGTGGATTCATACATCATATTATATAGAAAACGTCAAACGTTCACTGAATAGCATTGGCCTCCATACTTCTGACCCTTCGCCCGCCCAGCCTTTGGCCCTTACCAGTACTCATGTTTAGTGCCGATGTCTGCCGGTTTCCTTTATCCTTTCCTAAACCTTCCTTACCCTTTCGTGTGTAGGGTTTGCATGGTCTGCTTAAGTTTTCGCTGTGCAGGTGTACCATTCTTGCTCGTCCGTTCAACAGTGACCTTGTCATACTTTGCATTAATGGCCGTTTCCAATTCTCCCAAAGTCATCTGCCCTGCATTAGGATAGGCTTGCAAGAAGGCTTCATCCGTATCTCCAACGCTACACTGTCGTTGAATACAAGAAGAAGACAGGTATTTTTCCGCAGAAGGCTCACCTTATGTATTCGCTCCCAATTATCTGACGAGATCTGTACTTCATATTGAAATGCTTCATATCGCGTGTACCAATCCTTGTGCCAGTCTTTCAAGGCGATTCCTGTTTGAGGGTCAGGATATTTCCATTGAGACACCACTTGAGACCATTGCCCCTTATCCCTTCCAATGTTTGGAATACGTAGAGATAAGGGTATCGAAGACCTGGCCGTGGCCTTTGATGGATTGTGAGAAAGTGAAGACGTTGCCTGAGCTCCTAATTGAGGATTGGATGGTCCTGTATCATTGAGTGCTTGTATGTTATTGCCAGTGAGAAGTGGATGTCGTAGTTGTCCAGAAGGCTCCTGTACCTGGGATTAATATACGCGGGCCAAAGGCTCTCTGCCACTGACAAAAGCCACGTGGGTGCTAGAGTGAAAAGGTGCCGAATTTACAGTGGAAGCTGAGGATGGTTGATAGCAGATGGCAACCGAATTGAAAGATTGAGGATACCGCGGTGGATTTGATTGCGTTATATATCTATCTTGAAATGAGCCGATCGTCATGGGGACTGAGCTGGCTGTGGGGGCTGACGGCGGCTGACGGTGGCTGACAATGGACTGTGGATACTGTGCGGCAGGTTGTGCTACAAATTTATCTTGAGACAAAGTATTGTTTGACAGAGTTCGCATAAGTGCTTCTAGACGTGCGTGTATACCATTAAAGCCAGTCTTCAGGAGATTTGCCAATCCTGTCCTGAACTGGTCCAGATCATGGAGAGTGGCACATTTCATAAGGGAAGCTTTGCCTAGAAAGCTCGTGTTCCTTGGCTCTCCATGAAAACCTTCTGGCCATTTCGAGGGATTCAACTGATCACTGTAGTCTTTCTCTAAACGATCTACTTCGCTCAAGAGATAGCGCATAAGCATTTCCATCTAAAATGAAGAGTGAAAGATACTGAGCCTGAGAAAGCAAGCAGAAAGTCAAGAAAAAAATTACCGGTTCTGAGGCTGACCGAGCGCCCCACCATCGAACGGCAGCAAGGCTCCATCGCCAGCCAATAGGTGCATAGATAAACACATATTGGGCTCCACCTCTCCTAAGAGAATGCGCTGTGAAGTATTTCTCAATACGAGCCTCTTTTGCCAGACCATTGATGACATCACTGACACACTCAAGCGACAGTTCTCGGTCCATGTGAAGAGTGCCATTGGCCCCGATGTGAGGAAACAAGACCTCCTCAGGAAACGGCTCTCTTCCAAGGCATACCCTAACAAGGTCGATCCACAAGCGGACATGAAGGAATGCGTTTGTCCAATGAAATCGTGACTGATAGATCTTGTAGAGATGGCCTACGAAAAAGAAATCAGCAAGGGGCAAATGTAAAATACTTGAACCGTTACGATAGTTACATTCTAGATCTCCGTCATAAGGGTCAGAGTACCTTTCCGCTTTGTGAACCAGTTTTCCAGATGAGGGTAGTGTGTCAGACTTTCAGTCTGATATTTTAATCTCATGTTACAAAATCGGAGAGCGGCCATTTCATGGTAACTGAATAATTGAGGGATGAGTTTCTTTGCTCATTAAGATATATTGCTTACCGGGGCCAGACAGTAAATCCATATGTGATCATAGCTCGATCCCTGGCACTTTTCAGTACAAGGTCACGCCAAACTGGATCCGTCGGTGGCGTTTTGATAGCTTTAAGCAGTTCTTCATAGGAGACAAGCTTTTCTGACGATTCGATCATGGCCTTCATGTCTTCAATTGTAACGGGTATTGCGTGATGACGAGGAAGGTCCTTATCACACTTCTCAACCGCTTTCACAACTTCGACAAGATCTCCAGACCGAGCAGGATTTCCGCGTATGCGGCCAGTCCTCTCATCTAGCTCAAAACACTTTCCACTATAGCGTCCGTGGTCCCTGTAAATCAATGTCAACAAAGGACACAAAGATGTGAGAACATGGCGTACAAGTGGTCCCAATACCATGCTAAAGCAGACTGGATGTGGCGAGCTGTACTTTTCCTGCGCTGCTGCACGTAGCACTTTTCTCCGATGTAAAGTTCCGCAGCTAAGGCAGAATACTCGTTTGGAATATCGAGGCAATTTGCCAACTTCACTGGATCGAAGGATCCTCTGCTTTCCTTGTCATTGGCCAATGTCTTGATAAAGGCGCGGAATTTTCTAATGGCTGACTTATACAGTCTGACGGTCTTCGGCATTCTAAGCCTCCTGCGGCCTTGGTTCGTCAACTTCAAGATTCGAGCAATTCTTGAGTTCTGAGTATGAGGTGTATTTTTCATGCTAGCTGGGAGAGACATCTCATCCAATCCATTGGAGTTCTCGGGGCCTACACTGGAGTCGTCTCCATCCGTCACGGTAACAGACGCGTCGTCGGTGCTAGAATCATATCCACTTTCGCTGGTAAGATGTGGCATAACGTCGCCTTTAGAGCCGTTCGATGAATCAGAGCTGAGGCCAAAGAGTTCGCCTCTCTTTTGGAGTGCTTTGACGCGTTTGTTGTGGCGTGCCATGATAGAAGGTTCAACGTTCAACACTGGCAGGACACAGACTGCAGGGACAGACAGTAAACAAACCTTTCTTCGATTTCGGAGCTGCAAAAAGCACAATTTGGTGTTGATAGAGTCATTGATCGTGGACTCGAGGTGGCTTCTGAAAGTCTTTTCCAAAAATAGAATCATCCACCGGCGGCACGCTCAAGAACATCCTTTCCAGTGTCTCGAAAGGATCCAGAAGCCATCTATAACCCAAGTTTCAAGTTGGAACAGTCAAAATTCGAGCAAGGCCTTAAGTACTTAGTGAAAGCTATTGACCCAGCAGATTCTTCGCAATGTGACCTTCGGATATTGCCGACGCTCGAGTTGCCTCCCCAGCTTCCATCCAACGTAAACAAGGTGTCCTGCAGCTGTATACCTAGGCTCTCAACCTTATGCGACCTTCATGTAACTGCAACATGCCTCTTTCCCCTCTGAAACTTCACTTCACAATGCACCACTAGCGTTCGGCTCCCATAATGTGCTCCATAACGCATCTTTGTCTTGGTTCCACTCCTCAAACTGACACGTACTGACTCGCTTAGCTCATCAAAACACATTGCATCTGTGCGAACTTTAGAACCCCCACCAAAGAATCTTGTGTGGCTGCGCTACGTCTTTACCTACCTCATTCCGAATCCTACAGCGTTCACTCGTGCCGGGCACCAACGATTGATCAACATGAATGGTATGAAGATTTATGTGTTTACGGCCTTTGAAATCACACCAGCCTCCCCTTGACTGACTTCATTCATTAATCGGCAAAGGGATAGAATAATCTTTACATCGGCTCCCTCGTTTACTATCGTTATACATAGATGCACGGATCTTCGTCGCTGTGGTGAAAAGATGAAACACTTGGCAGTGGAGCCCAAACTTTCTTCATACCATAAATATACAGACCAGTGGCAGAATCACATTCGCCAACGCGACGCTTCAAAAGATCACGAAAGGAGTTCTCTTACCTAACATCCTATATATTATGTTATTGATTTTATTGGTGATCAGACAGAAGAAGAATCCGTTGCGACACGGAAGCTGCTGCTCGGGTTAGATACAAACTCGGAAAGAAACCTTTCTTCATATTGAACATTCCTAAATCAACACATTTCAAATTCAATCTCAACACCGCATCTGGCTAATTTTAGATTTTTACGTTCCAAGCTCGAAGACTCGATAAGAGAAATGCAAGTGCACAAAAGTTCAAGAACTTGCCTTCGATAACCACCGCTGGCTACCCATTTCTAGAAGTGCGCCTCCTAACACCGTCACTCATGTTATTGATTCGGTGCAAGGTGAGGCTGCCACTATCGACATTCAGTATGGGCTGTTGATGAGTGTCTCTCTGGCCGCTTGACAGAGTTTTCACGACGATGGTTCAGTTAAGGAGATCTGCCTCGAGGGAAGTTCATGCCCGTACATTCATCCATCACATCCTGAATGGGGACAATCTGCACCCTGTGTAAGTAATCGGGTGCCTTTGTGGAAGACTAACTCACCAGAATGTCAGAGCTCCGAAGGCAACAAGGGAGTCGACAAATCGACATTCAGAAAAGCTTATTGGAAAATGATAAGGTATGTATGATACATACCGAGGCCAGAAAACATGATCGACTATCATTTAGATATACAGAACACGCCGTCCGTATCCAAATCGAGCTCAATACGGCGAAGGAAGAATTATCTCGCTGGAAGCGCACCCAAGCCTCTAAGATTTACGCTCATCCGAGTCCTTCGACCCGACAATTCCTCGACACACAGCGTAGAAACTATGCCCTAAACGTATCTACCCTCGAAAAACAACGATCACGTACATTAAGAGTCCTCTCGGAGCTCTCCTGCGCAGACAAATTGGACGCGCTTGTATCAAGAGAACCAGACAACGACGAGTTCAAGCCGTACATAGATGAACTGAACCAATGGATCGAGTCGTTACGCCACCTGATTTCTATCCCTGCGCCGCCACTGGGCACCGTGACTGAGGACCCATCAAAATGGACATGGAGTCAAATTGAGGCGTCTGTTGTCGTCCTCAATGACCTCTGCCAGAACTTCATGGGACTTTCGTTGATGGACCGTTACAGCAACATAGATAATGACGCGATGAGTGAATCAGCTTGGTTGAATGGAGGGAAGGAGATGGATCAACCGGATAATGTGAAAATGAGAGCCCAGGTCCTGATGCTTCGACGGCAGATTGTAAAGGATGGAAGAGAACTCGTGCGGCTGCAGGACAAGCTTCGAGACATCGATGATCTCCACTCTCAGGTCAGAATCATTATCTCACCCATGTATACACTCACCCATTCTCCTTTCAACAGATGCAGAAGAGACTGGAAAGATATATTCAGTGTGCTGAAGAAGACGCTGCCAAAATCAAGGCGCTTTCAAAACACGTCAAGCTCCTTCACATGCTCCCCAATCCAGCTGTTCAGCCTCCAGACGATATACTCGGGGCAACGTCACAATTCGTAGCCGAGGAATCGAAGCGTATAGTTACTGGGTATTTCACGACGCTCGTCGGCTTATGTCTTCAAAACAACAATGACCTTCTGGAGGAACTCGATGTCAGGTTATTGCGGTCCATGAAGCAGCTCACAGAATTGATCTATGAGCATGCTTTGGATGCGCAAGCGAGCGACAGTGGAGTGAAATGAGAATCACGGTGTCGAGCAAAAAGAGGAATACCTCCCACACGCTTTGCATCTCACGCTGCGTTCATAAACGTTTGTTTGGAGCGATCAGAAGTCTGAGGACGCATCTATGTACATACAACATTGTGAATTTGTGATACTAGCCATGTACAAAAGGACCCAAAAGTAACGAGAGTGTACGATGATATGGCAAAAAGAGTCGAGAGACGTGTGGGTGAAAGAGTGCAGAAGCAATGAGTCGGAAGTCAAAGTTCATGTACGAATCGAGATTCAATAGCCCCAGCAATTAGGTCCAGAATTCGTGGTAGGTACAGCAGTAATCGGAACATCTTGTTGAACGGAAATGATGGAACGCGGAACCCGCGCGGGAAGCGGTCTAAGCGGAAGACGTGTACTCCAGGCCATCAAACAAGGCTCCGTCAAAGCAATGAGTGTAGATGGCGAAACGGGACGAATCGGTGAAGAGGCCGTCTGATGTGGCAGAGACTTGATTTCTACTTGTAGTCGTACGGAGTCGTGTTTCAATGGCGTGTTTTCGTCTTGCACCTAGGTTATGAAGCTTCGTTTATGTGTTTTTGCCACTGCAGTGAAAGAATCAGACCTCTAGAGGCGACTTGACGTGTTCTCTTTCTAGCTTCTCCACCAGACTCAATGAATGAGCGAGAGTTTCTATTGAATAGATATGAATGAGTACTTGAACCGGCAGGGATTTTCGGGGATTCCGTCAACCACGATGCAAAGAGCATGCACCTTTTGGACCAGAAATCATACTCTTCAAGACGTCGCTGCCACGAGCAGAGTAGGGCAGAGGAACTGGCGTGGCGATTGGAATCGGACAATCCGAGGACAAAGTCTGCTCGCTTTCACCAAAGCTTTCATCAGGTTCACCAAGGAAACTCGAACAATACTGGGCAAGTAACATCAGGTTTTCCACATCTTCGTCCAAGAAAGAGGCGAAAGCGGTGGTCACGTCTGTATCCTGAGAGCTTTGCCAGGGTCCAACAAATAAAGTGGGTTCAGACGCGATCGCAAAGTCAACGGGATTCTTGGTTCGATCGTCAAAAGTTTCTAAAGCATCCGTTGAATGCATGCAGAGGATGCACTGCCAGTGCAGAAGTCAAGCAAAAGGTTCAGATGAGGGAGGATTCGTGGTAAACAGTAGTTTATGCTGTGACGCCAGTGACTGTCTACTTACTGCCCTGGTTAGTCTCCGGTAGCTGACCTAATAACAGATGATAGTCGATCTGTTAATATGCCCCTGATTACTATCTTATCTTGTGATATTCCACCACTCGTTTACAACTTCCTACTTTACGACGTGAACTCGCAACTCACACATGACACATTAGTTCGCTGGCATTCTATTAGTATAAGAGACCGGCTGTCAGTTGACGTTATTCAGCTCCTATTGCCTCCCACCATGAGCATCCTCACGTCGTATGTGTTGTTCGGCGCCTTCATATCGGGTGTTTTTTATCACTTATATGTACGTCTTGAATGGACTTCGATAGCTCGTATCCCTGGCCCGCAATCGTCATCTTTCATTCTTGGTAGTGTATTTATTTCTAACGTATGTAGTATCTTACTTGCTCATACGAGCATTTTCCCAGGCAATCTCGTGGAATTTACTGAAGGGCAAGCTGCTGAGGTCCGTCGCGCTCCATCAGCAGACTTAGTATCCAATAATTCTACTATCAGACGGGACTCAAATGGCAAGTCCAGTACGGAGATATTCATCAGGTTCAAAGGTCTCTTTGGTGTAAGTCAGATACCCCAGACTTCGCTTCTTACAATTCTCTCAAGCAACTTG
>JAGGAX010008572.1:0-11694 GCA_017657335.1 Termitomyces titanicus | reverse complement strand
TTCAAAGTCAATCACAATCTTGTGACAAGATAGTTTAATCAAAACCAACACACCAGTTTTTCAAGTTGACGTTTTCGGATCTCGGAGAATCCCAATTCTTCCAGATTAGATGCACCACGGGAGATAGAATGGACGTAATTTGCAAATATCTGTCCATGATCGTGTTTTTTCTCCCAAGGGATTTCATGGAATACCCCTTTTGCATCTTCATACCACAGTACTCCCTCGGCGTTCATAATATCCTTCTTACGAAATGATGGTGTTTGCCCAATATCCAAGCTCTTGAGATTTGGAAGACCACCTGGGATGATCCATCGTAAGAGATATGGAACTTGTGCATTCACACTACTGAAGACGGACAGGCTGAGAAGTTGAGGAAGGATAGGTGTCAGGGATAGGACGTCTCTAAAGCGGGCCTGGTCAATAAGTTAGATGGTTACAAAGATGAAGATAATTTGATAACATACTCCGAAATGTCGAAGATTAGGGAGAAAGTTGGGGGGAAGTTTCCGTGAGAACCATGAGAGGCTATCATTGTTCTTTCTCAAATCGATATGTTGGAGCCCAGGATGGCTCTCCCAAGATGCCATTGCATCTGCTGTGGTAACGACATCAAATGAAAACAGTGCGAGGGATCGAAGCCTGGGAAGATGCAAGGCGAGAATGGGCGCAGCATTAACCCATAGATTAACGTGCAACCCCGGAGTGAAATTTAATGTATGCAGTGAAGAAGAAAGGGTCGAGATATGTTTAAAAAGCTTTTTATGTCTATACTCGTTGATGGATAACGACGGAAAGTGCACTGAAAGATTTGTGAGACCCTGTTAAACAATCTTCTGTTAGCATTTGTCAGTTGCCTTTCTCGATAACCTGTTGTACCCCTGTTATGACGTCGAATGGGTTCTCGCCGTTACGCGTGGCGAGAGACAAGTCAGACCAGTCTGCTGAACGAAGGTCATAGTACTGTTGTTTCAGATTCAAATTGCTTCGTGGTCGGGAGTTTGTAGATACATAGGTCACAAACTTGTAAATCCGCGTGAACCACGCCACTAACAACAACAACACCAACACCAACAGGCCTAGGGGCAGCAACAGCGGCCAGCCGACAACTCTGAACTCATGCCATAGCAATGGATGATCCAGTCGCCGACTCTCAACTGCAGCCTCCGCCTTTCCTCTCCCCTTCCTACTCCACCTTTAACAAATTCATCCTCTACGAGAACCGTCTGCGTTTCTACCTCATCGGCTCTAATGCTGCAGACTCCCGACACCACATTATCAAAATCGACAGAACGACACAAGATGAGCTTACTATAATCGAAGACGAGGTAGAGTATACCGGCAAGCAGATGAGTTCTATGCTCAAGATGCTTGACGATGGGAACCGCGCGTCGGGTGGGTTGGGGAAGGCGAGGGTGGTTTTTGGGCTTGCAGGTACCGAGGGCTTGTATACGTGGAGTGTCAGTTTTATGTATATCCTTAGGCTTCATTCGCTTCACCGCTGGCTGGTACATGATCGTTATATCCAAACGATCCGTCGTAGCACTTCTGGGTGGCCACTACCTCTACCACTGCGAGAATACGGACATTATCCCCGTGTGCTTCAATCACAAAGTCGACAAACCAGCTGAGGAGCAACGTCTTATGAACATATTCAAGCAGGTTGACATGTCGAAGAACTTCTACTTCAGGTATGTTCTCAAATTTTGACCACCCATGTTCTCAAGCTTAACCATCCTAGCTATACCTATGACCTTACTTCTACGTTACAACACAACCTCACCGGATCAAGTCGTCCCAACCATAGCCCATTCCGATTTAATGAGAGATATGCTTGGAACCATCATCTCCTTGCCTCCACTTTCGTAGGTCAAGACCGTCCATCCCTCAGCCCATCTTGGCTTCTACCATTAGTCCATGGACATGTCGACCAAGCCAGTATGCTCTTATATCACTTTGGTCATCCTGTCACCAACAAACATCTCGCGCCACAGAACTAACAGTCTTGGGCCGTGTCGTTTTCGTGACCCTGATCGCACGACGCTCTCGTCATTTCGCAGGAGCTCGTTACCTCAAACGCGGTGTCAACGCCGAGGTTGGTTAGCCTTTCCCATCAAATTGCTCTACAGTTTCTACCATCCTACCTACAGGGCAACGTAGCAAACGAAGTTGAAACGGAGCAAATCGTTGCCGAAGCACTAACAACACCCTTTTACTACCCTACGACGCGCGACCAATCCGGCAAACACGCTGACCGCCGTCCAAGTCCAAACTATACCAGTTATGTACAAGTGAGTCGTCTCACCATCCTCGACTTAACTTAATCGCCTGATCTTCGTCACAACTCCCAGTACCGCGGTAGCATCCCCATCTACTGGGCCCAGGAACCGACCAGTATGAGCCCAAAGCCGCCCATCGAGAGTACGCTCTCCGTTGCATCTTCTTATGTAGCCCCTGTCACCTAACCCGCAACAGTCACCGTAGTTGACCCGTTCTACTCTGCCGCCTCACGGCACTTTGATGACCTCTTCAAACGTTATGGAGCACCCCTCACCATCCTCAACCTCATCAAGCGGCGAGAACCCGTCCCCCGCGAATCCAAACTTCTCGATGAGTATACTCAGTGTGTCAAGTACCTTAATCAATTCCTCCCCGCTGATAAAAAGATGGTATATCGAGCTTGGGACATGTCGCGTGCGTACAAAGAGTGAGTGTGGTCAATCTGCCCGTCTGTGATAACAGTGTAACACTGAGTAAACGATGTCTCGTAGGAAAACCCAGGATGTGATCAGCTATCTCGAGGACATCGCAGAAGAGTCGATTCAGATGACAGGGTTCTTCCACTCCGGCCCCGAACCATACTCCCACTTTCTCCAAAGGGATTGCGAAGAAGAGTGAGTCCCACTGCCTTGAAATAACCAAAGCTTCTCGTGCTCACATCACTATACTAGGCAAGCAGAATGGCGACAAAGTATCCTGCTACAGAACGGAATCTGCCGCACCAATTGCGTAGACTGTCTAGATCGTACCAACGCCGCACAGTTCGTCCTTGGGAAGCGCGCCTTGGGCCACCAGTTGTATGCCCTCGGCATCGTCGACACACCCAATCTTGCCTTCGACTCTGACGCAGTAAACATGTTGACGGAGATGTACCACGATCACGGTGACAGTAAGTCCTCTGCTCCGCAGGGTTGCATTTTAATATAACATGAGATTAGCAATCGCACTGCAGTATACGGGCAGCGCACTAGTCAACCGCGTCGAGACGTACCGTCGCATGCCGCATTGGAACAGTCACTCCCGCGACATAATCGAGAACATCCGGCGTTTCTACACCAACTCCCTGTTGGGTTCATTGCCTTCCCTTCCTCTCCCTCTCCATACACTAACTCCCTCACAGATGCTGACAAACAAACTGCTATCAACCTCTTCCTCGGCGTTGCGGGCGAACGCACAATCACCCATCCACCTGTGCGGGGTGGATACAGGAAATGGTTTAAAGAGGAACACCTCAAGCCTGCATATGTCCTGAACCAGTGCGATATGGCGTTGAAGGACTTTGTCAAGTGCAGAGGAGATTTTTGGGTGGAGTATTATCGTCCGTTGCTATTCACATCTCTGGGCAAACACTTTGCGTATTCGATGAACAGCACACTGAAGCTTCCTGGGTATGTCGTCTTGTTAACTATGCTTGCGGACAAACCAATGAACATATTTCTGGCAATGGAAGGAAGACTGCCAAAGATATGAATCATAGCCCTTTCGAACCTCACGGGCGGAGGAACAGACCACAGGATCCAAGGTAGGCCTGGACTCACATAATATCAATCTCAAATACCCTTACTCGATCTACAGCGTCGTGCAAGGCATGCGGCGGTGGATGACCTCAAGTCCAAATGCCCAAGCTAAGAATACCTGTGGAAACCCTGCCGTACGCCCAGACCAGAAGCACAAAGCCTCGGGCGTACCCGAGCTGGACAAGTACTCTACCGAAGGGATGGCGACGCGTCTTCTGGACCCCATGGTGTCAGAGAGCGAGGAGGCTGAGTATCAAGGGTACATCGACCAATGCCAGGAGCTTCTAGAAGCACCCAGCACGATGGCTGAGCGGAAGAATATCGAGATCTATTCGATCGCAGTGCGCATGGCCGCAGGGGAGGCTGAGTGGCCGTGGCCGGAGGATCCGCTTCCTAAGTATACAGCATATGTTGAATATGTGGAGAAGTGTTACCTGGATGGGAAACCAGGAGAAGGATGTTCAATACAGTTCAACTATGAGAAATGGTTGAGTGGACTGCCTGGATAGGGAGGAGTATGTGTATTTTGGGGTCTGTAGGAGTGTGTGATATACTAACATGGGTTTTCGGGGAGCTATTAATTATAAACATGGTTAATAAAGCGCCCAGCTTTGGACGTCCCTAATAGATCACCACCTTCAAATAAAACAATTGTTAGGCATGGTATTGTGAATGAATTTGATGTGCAGGAAATAAAAACAGATGAGTTCATGCAGGTTCAAAGGCAATCTAATTCTTCCATCTGTTGCAAATACATAAGATATCATGCAGAGACAGAAGTGATCACTCACATCTTGACTGTACGATCACGTCCACCACTGACCACCTTGTCAGCAACAAAATCTACGCAATACACTTCGTCCGTATGTCCCGGAAGATCTGTCTTGATCTTGTACGTCTTCAAATCCCAGATCTGTATCAAAAAATTCAATACTTCATATCACGAAAAGTATCGTATAACACACCTTGAGCGTACTATCCTTGCTCGCACTAACCAGCATTCTTGAGTCCGCACTCCACGCCAAGCGGTACACCGCACCAACGTGACCTCTCAGCGTCGCCACGAACTTGCCTGTACGGCCCTCCCACACACGTATACTGCTATCCCACCCCGCCGACGCCGCCCAACGCCCATCTGGCGAGAATACCACATGTGAGACTTGTCTCTGATGTCCCGTTAACCGTGAGACGGGCTTTTGCGATCCTGAGGAGCCAAAGAGTGACCACAGGAACAAGGTGTGGTCGTCCGATCCAGAGATGAGGATCTCAGGTGTCGTTGCAAGAAGTTTGTCATACCGCGCTTTTGCGAGTTCTTGGGCTATGTGGTGGATCAATAGTGTACATGGATACTAGCTGGAAGGAGCGCACCGTGTTCGTCTGAAGTAGGTTTCTTGCCTGTGTGATCAAACGGACCTGTTCGCAGGACAAAGTCGGTGTTAAGAGCCAAGGTAGTGACCCAATGAGCATGATCCTTCAGCGTGTGCATGGCTCGTCCCTGCAATAGACTGAATAAATGGATACAAGTTTGAAGGGCAAGACCTACGTACAGTTTCTGCGTCCCATATCCGCACGGTGCGATCACTACTTGCTGTATATAACACGCCTTTGAGACCTCCAGCACCACCCCACTTCACCACGTTCACGCTAGCCGAGTGCCCACCAAGCGTGAATTCTGTTCTCCGTGTCAATGTTGACCATACACGAACGGTACCATCTTTCGACGAAGATGCAACGCGGGGAGATGAAGAATTGCTACAATGTTCTTTCAACGATAATCTAAAGCCACGGGGGAGATGACGGACATATGTATTGGTTCCCAAGAGAGGGATGTAATCCATTTCGAATGGCCCTTCATGGCTTCCCCTATGGGTTTGCCATCTTTCGGATTCCAAAGGCGTACATGCCCATCATGACCACCAGTTACGAGCTTCCGCTCTAAGGCCTCCCACTCGACACAGAGGACCCACCCTACGTGCCCTGAAAGAACATGCGAGGGCGTTTCTGTGTTAAGGTCCCATAATCGCGCATTAGTGTCTCCTGAGCCTGTAGCGAGCAAGTTACCCGTTGGCGAGAATGATGCGCAAAGTATGGGTGATGAATGACCTGTAGATATCCATAAGATAATTTTCAGATTGACAACGACAAGTTGGCGCACCAGACAGGGTTGAGGAGCATCGCGTCGCAGGTCGCACACGGAAAACGCTCTGCGGTGAACACAATACAACAATGACGTCTTCTGGACTGAACGCCTCGGAGGAATGGTTCAAAACATCGGCTTCTAGTGATTTTTGAATGACAACCCTCGTTGGAGCGCCTGGTTTCGTGTCTGGACCTTCAGGAAGGGCGACATGGAATTGGAATGGAACAGGATCTTCGTCCTAGGAGTCTATTGTCAACTGTGAAGGAAAAATATCTAAAATGACTCACTTGATTCGATAATTTATTCAATAAAACTTCTAAGCCTTCTCTGGCAGTGTTTGCAGGGAGATTGACCGCAGGCGCTAGAGATCGGCCATCATCTTCAGACACAAACTGGACGACAATGTTCGGCGATGGTTGTGGCGCCTCTTGTTCCGGCTCTGGCACCCCGTGGTATGTTTTTTGCCGTTTCGGAGGCGGTAGTTTTGTTGCCATACACGATACTCTAAAATCAAGCAGACTTTGGATCGTCTTCGATAAAAAAAGTTGCCGCACGTGGCCGGATAACGGCCCGGCACTGCGACCGTGACTGCTTTCGGGCCACCTCAAACTTCAAGGCTCAGCGCTTTCCTTTCATATTCATCAGCATGCCGTAAAACGGTTGAAAGACTGTTTCTGGGACGGGGTAGATAAAAACGACAATCCCGTATACTAATATTCAACCTTAAATCGCGAAAGATACAAAAATGTGTGAATCCAAGGAATTCGCCAATCTAGCTGTCCTTTAGGCCGGGCAATAGAATGTTTGGATCCTTCTCAAGCTCCGACCATTCCCTCCGAGCAACCTCTACTCGCTGTGGAGACCGAGGTTCAAAGATAGCCGGAAACTTCAAGGGGGGATTCGAAATCTACAGAGGTCATGAAACTATCACCATTCATTCGTGAGTCAAGAAAGACAATTGCAAACATTTCCACCATTGAAAGCTGTATCGCTGTCATAGTATTGAAACGGCAGACCCGTCTTTGGATTAACTTTGTCAGACGCCCGGATATTGAATGTCCATAGCATCATGGCGATATTTATCCATAATGTTCGCATAGCAAATGGAATGCCTTGACAAACTGTCAGGATGGAAATCAGGAATTTGCCTTTTATGCAGATAAATATGGGAACTAGATACTGACTCCGCCTTCCAAAGCCAAAAGCGCTTGTCTCGTAGTCCGGCTTCAGATTTCCTTTGGAATCGAGGAAACGTGAGGGCATGAATCGATCGTGATCCTCGTATTTTGATGGGTCATGTTCGATAGCCCTGTTGTTAACCGTTAAAATATGCTTAAAACAGGGTGCAGTCATCATACCATGTAACGGCAAAGATGACACTGCCTTTTGGAATGAAGTATTCCTGACCCTTGTGCACTATCGTGTCATTGGCAGTCATCATATGGGGCACACCAAGTCGAGCTACAAATCAAATCAGTTCCATCTTTGAAAAAGAAGACATCGAGCGTGCCTGCAGGGCGCCATCGGAGTGTCTCTGAAATATGTCGTTGTCACGACTCCTAAGATTGAGTCATCAGCAAAGAACATACCACGAACAATCGCCTCCACATAGGGAAGTGAATCCCGATCCTTGAAGGTCGGTAACCGGTCGAGTCCCACAACCTTGTCGATCTCATTCTGAGCAGTAGCAATCCATTCAGGATGACGGATGCAAGCAAAAAGGAAGCTCTGAAGCGAGGTTGCGACCTGACAAAGAGGGATCAACGATACTTCGTTGCTCATAGTACAGAGCCCATACAGTGTCAATGGCTGCCTAGAAAATTTCTCGTCAGAAACTTCTTAAGGGGACAATTGGAATAAGCCTCACCGCGGCAAATAGCTTCAGCAGCCGACGTTGATCGCCTTCAGGCTTGTCTTTGCTTGCAAAAGCAACCGCCCATCTTCAAGAAAAAACCACAGAGGGTTAACCTTCTACTTTTTCGGGAAAAAATACCTACGTATTCATGCCAGCTGCTTTCCCAGTTAAAGCTTCGTCAATAAGTGCCGCATACAATTCGTCTTGTCGTTTACGAAATGATTTGGCACGGGTCCTCCATGGCATAGGACCAGGAATGATGTCCAGAAAAGGGAAAACATTGATGATACTCGCAGCTGGGCTAACAAGATGCACAAGTTCTCGAACGATCTGGTTCTCCACGTTTAACTTCACATAGATTCCCTCAGACTCAGCTACTTACATTGAGCAAGGATTGGAATGCTGGCTCATGACCTGTCGGGCAGTGCATACCGAATGAAACTGTCAGCACTGTGCTTGCTGCTACCCTAATACAAGTAATGCAGAGATCAGTGAACTCCAGGACATTTCTTGTAAGGGGAAAAATGCTGGACTTACCGATTTATGTGATGTAACCATTCTTCTCCGCCATCATCAAGCAAGTGCTGAATGTTCAGAGTAGCCTCAAACTCCTGTAATTTCTCTGTTTTCCCTGCTCGTACATCAGACATGACTCCAGTAATGAGTTTTCTTGCAGTCATATATGTTTCATCCTGCTCGCCGAGCGCCCAGAAATCATGTGTGGGATCAATGTGATAACGCTGGAATAATGAATGAGTTTTAAGGACTGAGTTACAGTAAAAGGAAGACTCACCACGTAGTGAAGCACTGGGCGTGACGAGTGCTTGGCTGCCTGTAACTCCTTGGCAATGTTCATATCTCCAATCAAGATCACTGGCTGAGGATAATTAAGCACTTTGAATGCACACGGAAGCTGTCCAAAAAGTCTTACAATACCAACTAAGTTCAACGAGACTAGGCTCCCATATTCTTCCAGCAAGCGCCTGAAGTACGTCGCTAGGTGCTATTTTATAATTCCCAATACACACTGAGTAGGTGTAACTTATGACAGAAAAAAAAGTACGCACTGTGCGAGGTACTTGCAACAAATTTCCGAGAAACGGTAAACCTACTGGACCAGGAGGTAGTCTATGCCAGCCTGGTTTAGAGCGTCGAAGAAATCCGTGCCCAAGTAAGATGAGGAATACACAAGTAGCAGCAACAGCGAGATGTACAGTGCTATAGGGCATTGTGCTTATGTAGACGAAGTTGAACTATGTTATTAGGATCTTTCTGTCCGAGAATCGTCTGCTTGCGGAAAAGGTTTATATACTTCGCTTAATCTACTTATAGCTGGACATTCATATTAATAACTGAGTTTGTCTCATTTGATAGCCGCTTCTCACCTGTAACAGGCTGTCGAACTTTTGCGACTAGCTATTTCGAGGGTTAATGCATAATGAGTAGCTGCCATTGTAAGTGCGCAGAACAGAGGAACTTGCCTTTCATCATCATATTCGTTCGATACGTTGCTAGTATACTAGGCCTATGTAGACAAAGTTGAGCTATGTAGGATCTTGCCGTAGGAGAATCGTCTGCTGCGAAAGAGTTCCTTCACTTCGCACCTGCAACAGGGCGCTCGCAACTAGCTATTTTGAAGATAGTCTCTCGGAACAGACCTTGATGATATCAGATGACAGTCGATCTGATGTAACAAGAGTCGAGCTTGATTAGGATACATGTGGGAAAACAGATCAGAATGCCCAGCATGTGGGACCACAGAGAGCATGGAACACGTCCTGACAGCGTGCGAAGCATCAGGACAAGAGGTAATATGGAAATTCATAAGAAACCTACACGGAAGAAGGGGCATCCCCTTTGAAAAGCCCAGCCTAGGCGACGTCCTGGGAAGTGGCATAATATCCCGAGAACGCCCGCCACAAAAAGATTCCCCACGATAGTCGTATCAGAGGCAGCCTACATGATCTGGAAGATAATATGTGAGTGGAGAATCGCGAGAGAAGCCGACCCCGAGAAAAGACACAGCAGTAGAGAGGTCGGGAACCGGATAAGGGCAGCGATAGCCCGTAAAATAAAGCTAGATTGCCTGGCGACGGGCAAAACACGTTTCGACAAAGATGCCATACCCGCCGGGGCAGTGAGAGGAACATGGCAGGGCTTCATACAAGGGGGTACGGACCCCACAAAGTCATGGAGGAAAACGTCCGAGGTTTTAGTGGGTATAGGCTGAAAGGCTCCTAGAGGCTACCGAGTCCCACACAGCGTGCGTAAGAGCATTTCCTACGGGGTAGCTCCTGACTTAACAATACCGTGACGCGAATTTATCGCCTGCCCTTGATTAAATAGAGATTGACTTTGTGAATTGTCTTCATAATTAATCTACAGTGACTACCAAAAAAAAAACAAAAAAAAAAAGAGATTGACGTGTCAGTCACGTGAGATTTTAAGAACGCGCGACCGTCGGGTGACGCGACAGGTCTACCACTCATCTTGAACAACTCCACTATTCTCCTGGTCGAGTCAACCGTTGCCTGTGCTTGTCCATATGAAATTAAGGACTTCTTGGATTGTTGCATTGGTCAGACCCTTAGCATTTCATATTGCATTTTTCACCTGGTCTTTTGCATTCTGCCCTCTAGGCTCTGGACGACTGGACACATGTCTTCGATATTTTTCTATCTTTTCTGCCTCCTTGCATTGTAAATTTGTATCTTAGACATGTCATTCCGACGACTCCGTTGCCATGTATCTCTATCAATATGTGTGTAGTCTATATGTATATTCGAGAAATGTCTTCCGATATTTCGAAAATACAAGGATCAATGAAACTATGAAAACCGTCCGCGTCAAAGTCCCATGAAATCTCATGATATCCTATGGATATAATCATGCGTGGCCCTGTGATGTTTCACATGACTCAATGAGGAAACCATGTTAACGAATTGAAGGGCAGATTGTCTAGCTCGCCAATTTCGGCGCATAACATTTCAATACCGAGTTCTAATCTGTAGGGATCCCGTGACCGTATGTTATTCCGTATAACATTGACCCTACTTTACTTTCCCCTTCCTCTTGACATTCGTTACTTAATCATTCATGTTCTACTAGTATAAAAAGAACTCGCCTGTACTAGAGTAGGACAGCTTTCGCAATCTAGGACTTAAACCAGTTCTCTCTGCGATTCTCTAAGTCTCTTTCTGTGTGACGTGACATCTGCCTTATTTGGTAGCCTCACGCTACATATTTTGAACTCGAAAGTCCTTTACTCTCTAGTACTCTAAAGGCTCGCCCGCTGTGGAATCCTCAAGGTCTGATCAACCAAGAGACTGGCCTTTACGTGAGTCATTATATTAAAAAATGTCAGCTAACAATTTACATAGGTATCCCACTCGAAACCGTGGCCCGGTGGAACAAGGTCAGGAAACTGGCCCCCCACTGGGAACGGTGGAGAGCGTGCGTGAATCCGGTCAGACCACGCACGGGGACACCGCGGGCGCTGCCCAAGGTGGTCCCCAGCCTGCGCTCGAGGAGCCCGGGCCCCCTGCGGCCAGTAACCGCGGGGAGTATAATCAGCCTATCCGTACAGTAGGACTTCCGCGTGGGGGGTGCCCACGTTCCGCGTCGGAATCCGCATTGACCAGGCTCAGCAGCGAGCCCTCACCAGACGCAGTGAGGGACACCTCAGGTCAGCAAGGGATGGATAGGGAGAATGCTGATACCAACGCAAGGTCGGGAGGGTAAAAACCCAAGCAGAGGCGTGTGGTAGAGGCTGCACAGCGTAATTTGACTAACGAGGAACGCCGTCGTATAGATCTTTGTTATGCTAATACACGAGTTCGTGTTCCAGAACACCAGACTGACCCCGCCGTCGACGAGATCGATGACCGTGAACGTATTCGCAA
>JAGGAX010008570.1:0-11772 GCA_017657335.1 Termitomyces titanicus | reverse complement strand
GTTTGACCTGGCACTTTGATGCCCTTTGGGCTATTGCATGGACTGGGTGTGTTTTGGGTAGAGAGCCCACCCGGACTGCGGCTCGTGAGAGGACTTTGCGGAATAGCAGGTCTATAGGGAGGATGTTAGCATGAAGATTCAGGACATCAGCCGTGGTGGTGCTCAGCGCTCCCGTTATAGTCTTTGCCACGTGGCATTGGGCAGAGTTGAGTTTCCTTGTAACCCCAACGGAGCCCGTTCGACGTTTGCTGTTCGAGCTCGAGCTAACTCCTGTGTACCAGATGTCAGCGGCATATGTAAATGCCAGGACAGCCACTGTGTTGTAAAGTTGGTGGATCCGGTGTGGTGGCATGCCTCCCAAAATCCGTGAGAGTCTAGACACTTGATGTGTCCACCAGGCCGCGCTTGCGGTCACCCTTTTGGTATGCGCCGCCCATCTCAATTTGGGGTCAAAGATGACCCTGAGATATTTATACAAAGCCACCATGTCAACGACCTGGGTTGCGACTGAGCTATCGGGGTTGGTGCAGTGGAGGGTCAGGTTGTTAGGAATCGTGTCGAAATGAGATCTCAGGAAGTTCATGAGAGCTGATTTTGAAAGTTCAAAGGCAGAAAAATGCAAGAGGGACCAGTCGAATGCGCCTTGAGTGCGTTTGATGAGGGCCTTGATGATGGTATGTGTCTCCTCCAGAGACTTGGCAACAGCCAGAAACATTACGTCGTTGACAAAGCCTGATGCTAGTTCAGACTTGCTGTCAGAGAGGGCAACGCAGATGAGAGGGGCATTGTAGAAGGCATAGAACAACATGGAAAGGGGGCAACCTTGTGTGGTGCCATTGTCAACTGCGAACCACTCCGAGAGGAAGTCGTCAAACTTGAGACGTGTTTGGCGGTTGGATAGCATATGTTCCGCTAGACAGACATAGCAGGTGAGGACTCCGCACTCTCGCATGTTGTGGAAGAGATGATCTCAGGCAGTGTTAGGAAAGGCCCCTTGGACATCAAGGAACAGGGCAGTGGCTACTTTACCTGAGCGCCATGCATCCTTGATCCTTGAGACCACCAGATGCATGGCGTCCATTGTGTTCCGGCCTGGCCGTCCCCCAAATTGGCCGGGGGGAAGCATGTTGTGTTTTTCTGCAATGTGCGAGAGGTCAGCTGCAATCATCGTGGAAAGGAGCTTTCCTATGGTGTTTAGTAGGCCTTGGCCAGGTTGTATGCAGGTTTGCCAGGTTCACGCAGAACCAGCGTGGTTGATTCCAACCAGCTGGCATGGTAGGCGTCGAGGTCGAATACCGCTGCGAAGATGAAGTAGAGGTGGTTAGCAAGAACTTCGGCACACTTCTTCAGCACAATGTTCGGGATCCCGTCAGGACCTGGTGCTTTGTGGGGGGGTAAGCCCCCTATAGCAGCTATGATTCATTCCTTTGAGAAGGAGGGGGCAGCGCTGATTGGGCGTGGATACGCCATGGGAGGGATGGAGAAAGAAGGAGTTCCAGGGTTAGTACCTAGTGCCCAGTCAATTATCAAGTCCTTTCTACTGCTACATACTACATATTTCTAGTATTTATTTCCATGAGGACCCCGAGTTTTGATTCTTGATTCTTGACTGGGACTCCTACGTTCAACATTCAGGGCTGATTACAAGTTTTCGTGGACACGCACTGCGCAGGCTGTCAGAGAACTATGTACATAGACATTCATTCGACATGACATTGAACCGCTTGAAGGACATATCGCTAGGATCCCGATTCCCAATAATAATTATACTGACGATGATTGATATGATATTTCTTCATCTATCGTATCTAATACTTGGTTGTTTTGCGCCCGACGTGAAGAGATCTTGCCAGGGACATTGGATTGACTGACTGACTGACTGAACTTTGGACGACAAGTACATAACAAATTGTGATGCATCATGCGACGGGGTAATAATAATATTAACATGCATATGACCTGCCGTGGGCTGATGACTCGATGACCGAGTCTGCGTCGTACCGACTTACTCTGGGCCCTTGGAGATTCATGGACTTCATAGGGGATCGGCCGACTGACTCTGGGGACGCTTTGATGGTAAGTACGAGGGAGGGTACGATCATTAGTCTATGTCAATTTAGGTGAATCATTCAAAATTTTTTTTTCTGATAGGGAATCGGTTTGTCGTTGGGGTGACTATATTTTACCTACGACTCGGAGTGCCCCGCTCCAGAAGTTACTGGAACCGCTTCCGTGCATACGCAACTACGCACTCCCCATTCGCATTAGTTGGGTTGATTATATTCCGCCTCGGCTTGACATACCATGCCGGACTGGACATACATACATACCTGGGCTGAAACGACAGGCGTACGCATCAAGTGGATGACACGCGGTATTCACAACCCGACGACGGGATGTTCGCTATGTACCGGGACCAACGGATCCACGGGCGACGTACATAACTCCTATATATAGGGGATGGGCGTCAACAACCACGCATTGGATTGTTGCCGACGTCCGAGTTCTCACCGTGCGTTTGCTTCAGGAGCTGGTATTTCCTTTTCCTTTCTCATGTCGTGTGGAAGCGCTGATGATGCCTGAAGGATTTACTATCAGGCACGGTTGAGACGTGCGATCAGGATCATCAGATTTGACACGCGTAGGCACGAGGTAGTGCTTCTCGAGAAGAAGAGTGTGGAGCGGGGCACAGGTGACGCCTTTCTGTGGGTCACAGTGACGAGGAAGGATGGTCAGGTTGAAGCTGATGTATACGACAATCGCGGGAAGAGCATGTCAACGTCGAGATTTTCATTGCGTAAGGTTGACAGCTGACAATGAATGCAATCAGTTCCCACGGTGTGGTTAGGCGCTGGTGAAGTCATCCCGGGTTGTGAAGAAGAAAAAAAAAACATCGAGCGCCTAGAATTGTATGGAGAAAGATGGTTGTGCAGAGGCTCAGAAGGCTGTGTGGTTTGAGGCCAGGGATGTGTGGCAGAACGCGGAGTCACGTGAGCATCGCCACGAAGAATCCGAGTTGTTCGGCTGTGGCAGCAACGGCGCGCGGGGATGTTCTCTTAAAGGCTTACTTTGGCTTCACTCCCTCGACTCCTCTGCCCGAACAATGCCGCCCGCCGACAAGCCGTCCACCTCCACAGCAAAGCGAGCCCCCGTCAAGTCTCTTCGCGGCGTTCCTCGCGCCAAATCTGGCTGCTATACATGCAGAATCAGACGAAAGGTACCTACTGAGGCCTTTCATTTGCGCCCACATCATCAATTTACTTCTAGAAATGCGACGAGCAGCCCGACGACCAGGGCAGATGCGCTACCTGTGTCCGTCTCAGGCTCGAGTGCCTCGGGTTCGGTGCAAAGCGCCCAGAGTGGCTGCGAGTAAGTGATCGATTCCCGCAGTGCCACAAACAACAATTAACTGATCGTTCCTCGTCGTTTCTTCAAGGAAAGCCGCACAGTCGCTGAGATCCGCGAAAAGATCAAGGTCTTCCTCGCGTCGCAGGGTATGGTCAAGGGGTACTCTGGCACTGCACACCAGGGGTTTTCCTTCCAGGACCACGGACAGCAGTATTATGTCTCCGCTACTGCACCCTCGCCACCCGCCACCTTCAACAGCGGCTTGATGACCCAGATGGATATGCGCGAGACGTACAACCACCCCATTCCGAGCACTAGCACCGGCACCCCGCCGCCGCGGTACAGACCCATCTCGTTTGGTCGTGGAACACAGCATCTCTTGAATCAGGACGATATTGTCCCCGACCGCCCGCGCCCTTCAACATCGTACTTTCGATCAACAGCGGAAGACCCGTACGATCGTAGGTGCGACGATTCAGTCTCTGACCATTTTTCTGAGATATCAGAAGCCGACAAGGTCTGGTCTTTTTCTTTCACTCGTGCTTATACCACTTCAATCTTTTTTTCTTCTTTTTTTTCGTTTAGATAGAACGATTGATTTCGAGACTTGAAGACCTCTTTGCGAACAGGAGTGAATATAAATCACTTTTAGCATGCAGAGGGACAACAGCACAGAGGCTGCTTGATATGTTTCACCGGGTGCGTTTCCAGCGCTTTCAACCAAAACAACGTTTTCTTACCTGTGATATTCCAGCTTCTAGACGTCATGTACGACCCCCCACCACGATTCGAGCGACACTTGATCGTCGCCACACAACGGCTCGCCGCAAAATCAGGGCTACACCCAACATGCTACGAGCTCAACGAGAACGACGTGTCGCTCCACAGCAGCACACCCGTACACGCAGGGGACTTTGCTGACGTTTACAAGGCGGACTTTCGGGGTAGAGCGATATGTGTCAAGATCCTTAGGCTCGATAGGAATAGGAATACCGATTTGGAAGGGTTTCTTAAAGTGCGTTTTGTTTTTGTCCACCGCCGGGAACCGCATTCATTTCATTTCATTTTTGGAGAAACAGATCATTGCGAAAGAGACGATACTATGGGGCCAACTACGCCATCCTAACGTTTTACCGTTTTATGGTATCTATCGAATCAAAAACCGCATAGCGTTTATTGCTCCGTGGATGGATTATGGTGATATTACTGTATTTTTGCAGAGTCATAAAGACTCGAATCGGGTTTTGTTGGTGAGGAATTTTTGTGGTTTTCTTTGGACTTGTGTGTGTGAATGATCGGGTTGTAGTCGTTTGATGTAGCACAAGGACTTCAATTTCTTCATAAAAACGGGATCGTGCATGGTGATTTGAAAGGGGTGAGTCTCCCCACTCTCCTTCCCACCCCCCACTCCACTAACCACCCCACCCCCAGACCAACATCCTCATCAACGACCTAGGCCGAGCATGTCTCACAGACTTTGGTCTCTCCACGATCTCACTAGGAACCACATCTTCCTCCGAGGCGAGCATGGTACGTTGGCAGGCCCCGGAGTTTTTTGATCCGGAGAGGGAGGATGTAAGGTGTACCGGTACGGAGGCGGGGGATATATACGCGTGGGCGTGTGTGGTTTATGAGGTACGTGCGGTGCATGCGCATTCCATTCCATTCCATTCCTTCGTCCTCCTGTCCTCCCACTCGCCTTCTCTTTCACCACCGAACCTCCATACCTCCCAACGACAACCTCCAACCTTCAACCTCCAACCTCTAACCTCCAACCTCTAACTAACACCCCCCCCCTCTCCCCCAACAGATCTTCGCAGACCAAGTCCCCTTCGCGCATCTCAACCGCAACACAGTGATAATCACCAAAATTACAAATGGCGAGCGGCCCGCGCGGCCAACACCCGTGTGTGGGCTCACGGACGATATGTGGGAGCTCATGCGCGCGTGTTGGCATGCTGATCCTGTGCGGAGGCCGACGGTTGGGATGGTTATTGAGCGGTTGGAGGTTGGGGTTGGAGTTGGGGTTGGGGTGGGGGATGTGGATATGGATATGGAGGCAGGGGGAGGGGGAGCAACGACGTTGGCGCCGAGGGAGTTTAGGGAGATGATGAGGAGGGGAGAGGAGGGGGAGTTGGGTGTGGAGGTGTTGGAGAGGTTGGTTGCTTTGTGATGAGGTGTGGGTGTTCTTTTTCTTTTTATTCTTTTCTTTTTTATTAGGATTGTGGTATGGTGTGGTGTGGTGGATGTTTGTTGTTAATGTTATTTTTTTATTTTTTTTTTTACTGTTTCTGTTGATTTATGTATGGAAGGAGAACTTGAAGTCCGTGAGTAAGTTGGAGGTTGTATGTGTACTACCCAACTTGAACTACATGATGTGAGTAAATCAGGTGAGAGGAGACTTCGCTGGATATAAGTATGTACGGTACGGACCGGTGCAGACGTTGGCCCCGAGGGAGTTTAGGAAGGGGGAGGAGGTGTTGGAGAGGTTGGTTGCTTTGTGATGAGGCGCTTGTGTGTGGGTGTTCTTTTTCCCTTAGGATCAGTGAGCGGACGATGGTGGATGTTGTTAATGTTATTTTTCACTGTTCCTGCTGATTTACGTACAGAATAAAGTCGTGAGGCGCTTGGTTGTGTCAGTTGAAGGTTGTATGTACACTACCCAACTTGGACTACATTATGCGAGTAAATCAGGTGAGGAGACCTCGCTGGATATAAGCATGTACGATATGAACGGGTACAGGGACGTTGGCCCCGAGGGAGTTTAGGGAGATGATGAGGAAGAGGGAGGACTCGGAGGTCGGTTGCTTTGTGATGAGGCGCTTGTGTGTGGGTGTTCAAGTTCTTTTTCCCTTAGGATCAGTGAGCGGACGGTAGAGGATGTTGTTAATGTTATTTTTTACTGTTCCTGCTGATTTACGTACAGAAGACAGTCGTGAGGCGCTTGGTTGTGTCAGTTGAAGGTTGTATGTACACTACCCAACTTGGACTACATTATGCGAGTAAATCAGGTGAGGAGACCTCGCTGGATATAAGCATGTACGATATGAACGGGTACAGGGACGTTGGCCCCGAGGGAGTTTAGGGAGATGATGAGGAAGAGGGAGGACTCGGAGGTCGGTTGCTTTGTGATGAGGCGCTTGTGTGTGGGTGTTCAAGTTCTTTTTCCCTTAGGATCAGTGAGCGGACGGTAGAGGATGTTGTTAATGTTATTTTTTACTGTTCCTGCTGATTTACGTACAGAAGACAGTCGTGAGGCGCTTGGTTGTGTCAGTTGAAGGTTGTATGTACACTACCCAACTTGGACTACATTATGCGAGTAAATCAGGTGAGGAGACCTCGCTGGATATAAGTATGTATGTACGTACGACAGGGATCTATCTACGTATCTATTTACGTAAACGATTCGTTAGGGAACAAGTGAACCTGCGCAGCCGGGTTTTCCGCGCTACCGCAGTTCAAACGTTCAAACATTCATGAGGTCACGGCGGTTGGGTCAGACACGTAAGTGAAGATGCAAAAAAAAAAAAAAAAAAAAAGAGAGAGAGAGAGAGAGAGAGAGGCGGCGGAAGAAAAATCATCTCAGATCTCAGCGCGGGACTTCTGTTGGGGGCGGGATCTCAGCGAGACTTCTGTTGATGCATGGTCGGCACATTATTGGCAACGGATCGTCGATTGTGGTACCCTTAGGCTATTCCTCTCCAACGGACTGTTGTCCTCGAGACGATCAATGACCTGCCGGATTGTTGGGCGTTCTGCAGGTTGTGTGCGCCAGCAAGCTTGCATAAGATCCCACAAATCTTCAGTCAGTCCACACTTGGTCCAACTGTCACTGGATTCAACAGGGCGTGGTGGTCGCTTTCCTTGGAGAACCTGCCACTTTATCGTCACATCGTACGGCCAGCGCACAAAGGGAATCTGGCCGGTGTAAACCTAATATTGATCTCAGGCGATACCGTTGAATGATAGAATGAAAAGACAGACAAACCTCGTAACAAACCATTCCGAACGCGTATATGTCGCTGGCTTTCAAGTTGCCAGTGTGAACTACCCGATTGCTTTCATCGGAACCTTGAGGTTCTTCCCAGTCAAAAAGTTCGGGCGCCTGCCATCTGACGGTGCCCCTATGACACAGTGCTGATAAATCTGGAGCATTGTGTAAGGAATAAGAGGCTCCAAAGTCCGCAAGGACGGCACGACCCTCTTCGTTCACGAGAATGTTTTTCTGTAGACACCGAAAAAGCGATACTTGTGAGCAAAAAAAAAATCGACGAGAGCACCAGAACAAAGGACTGACTCCTTTCAAATCTGCGTGTACGATTCCTTTTTCATGTAAGTATTCCAGTCCATGAGCTACATCGATCAACTGCAGAGGAAAAATTAGATAAAACGCTTCACCCCTTCCACCCCTTCGAGTCGGCCTCGACTTACGATTTGCAAGCGGTTCGCCGTTTGATTATGTTTCAGATATTCAGTGAGATCCCCATTCGCCATCCATGGGGACATGAGTGAGATCTGGCCTTGTTTTGAATAGATACCGTAAAATGGAAGGATATTTGGGTGGTCCAACGGCCGCCAAAAGAAAATTTCGTTGATGATGGCCTGTAAACATGGTTCGTCAGATCATATTGGGCTTCAGTCGATATTGACATATTGACATGCCTCATTATAACGAGCCATATCGGTGGTTTGGTATCGTCTGACAACCTTGGCACATACTATGCGGTCATTGCATTTGCCTTTGTGGATATTAGCGCAACCTCCAGCACACTCAATGGTTTCCGAAACAGTAACGTTATCCAAGTAGTAAGTCTCAGGATACAGTCCTGATGCTGTGACGAGCTTCTTCGTCGCAGCACTCAGTCGTAGCTGCGAGATCATTGACCCAGTCTCATCCAAGTGCTAGAGGGACAGACAAATCATTGCTCAATAGTCAGCGACTCAGGGTACGCGAGGCAAACCTACCAACTCAAATAGGTTCAGTAGGCTTTGAGCATCTCGGCCTCGAGTTTGTAGAAGTCTTTCAAACTGTTGCTCGTCGTTTAAAACATCCTGTATCAACTGATGAAACACCGTATCAATTGATGCGCTTCGCGATTGAATTTTTCAAAAATTCACGAACCTCAGAGGTTTCTGCATAAACATTTGAAGAAGCAAGGGGCTCATTTGAGGGAACGGCGGAAGACCTCCGAGTGTCAACAGAGTGGTCATGTGCGATGTCAATGAGCTGGCTTAAAGCGTCGGGGGCGTCAGGAGGTGCAGGGAGGACCCGCGCTAACTGCTGTGTATAGTTCCAGAACCAATCCGTTAATCGCTGCTTGAGGGCCTCAAAATGTTGGTACCATGCTGACGGAATAATACAGGCCATGTAACCTGATTTCTTAGGGGGCTCAGGTGGGAGAAGGGGAGGCATACTTCTGCGGACAGGAGGGCAAAAGTCCCAAAGACGGAGGTTTTAGATAGCAACAGCATTCCACCAGGCAATCACCAGGACAGCATTGCACACCACTACACAGACCTTCACACCTACTAATACGAAACATAGCGATCAGAAAAAGCTGTGGGTAGTTATGGCAGAGCTGTAGTGTTGGGTGATGAACTGTCAGAATCGAAAAAATGAGCCAGAATAAATACATCAGGGACGTTGTTTGGTGTTCCAAAAGCCCCCACTTCCTCAGGGAAACGCCCCCTTGGGCCCTTCCCCCACCCCTACCTATGTGTCCTGCTTCGCCCTTGGCGGTTCACAACCAAACACGGTTTGTCAAGAACTTCATCCGTCAGCATTTCGGACCTTTGGAACTTACTCGGAAGGTATGCTTATCTTCGTTCAGAGGCTCGAGATGTACCAATGACTGATCTTTCTGCAATACACCTCAGCATGCAGAGTCGTACATCACACACACACCTGAAATTTTTTCACCTCCGTGGAAGCAAGGGGACCAGACTACAGACAAGGTCTGTATTTGAACCAGAAGTGATTGTGAGCGATCCGTTCACACAATCCAGGACTATTTGAAAAGCAAGCATGGAGCCTCGTCTGACCTGATGGACGTGGCTATTTCCGAGACGCCGGTATGCTCTGGTCGGTTTTCCGACATCTACACAGGAGAATGGAAGGGCTATCCAGTGTACATCAAAGTTGTCAGATTGTCCCAACCAGTGGTATGAAGTGACAAAAGGCGACATGGCTTGAACTGACAAAAGGATCCTACAGATCTCTTCGAAAGAAGTTGATCGTTGGCGACAGCTTAGTCACCCTAATGTCCTTCCGTTTTATGGCATATGCCCAATCAAAAACCAAATGTCCCTTGTCAGCCCATGGATGAAGAATGGCAATATCGTTGAATATTTGAAACATCATCAAATCTCAGCTGACCGGTCCCATTTTGTGTGTCACCTCATAATTGTGTTCACATTCCCATTTTGACATCTCCTGCAGGTGGATGACGTAGCCCAGGGATTGAAATACCTGCATGAGAATGGAATTGTACATGGGGATTTGAAGGGAGTAAGTTTCATGTTTCACCTTGTAACGATACTTTGCTCACAAGTATCGACTTTTCCGCCAACAATAGAAAAACGTTCTTGTCAACGAGGATGGTTGTGCTGTCCTTGCGGACTTTGGATCCACTTCTATCTTAGATCCTGACGTCCTCGCAGGGGTGTCGCCCCCCTCGCAGGAGGGTGGTGCAAGATGGCGAGCTCCTGAGACCTTCAATTTTGAAGGCGACGAGGAATCACCCGACACTACGGCGAGCGACGTGTACGCGTTCGGAATGGTTACCTACGAAGTGAGTCTGCTCATCATCCTAATATGCTAAAGACCATATGAACAACGTACATGTACAGATACTTACTAATCAACTCCCGTTTTCACGACTCAAAAGTGATATAAGTATTATGAGGGCGGTTGTTAAGGGCGAACGACCACCGCGGCCTCCCGCAACCAGCGACAGCTGGAGTGTGTGGGGGCTAACCAATAATAAGTGGTCTCTCATAGAAGCTTGCTGGCTTGCACGATCTGAAGACCGGCCAATGATGCAAGACGTTGTTGGTCGTTTAGCTCCTCTGAGTCCAGGCCCATTAAATTAGCACTCCAGCATTTTTCGCTGCCTATACCCGCATAGCCCATATAATATATATCTTGGAGAGCTTCAGATCTAAAGCTGATTATTTATTTTCCCCTTGTCTTGTAACTATCATGTATTTACCAGGTCTATGTAGTAAATTCAGGACTAAACCTATTTTCTACCAGTATTCTTGCTCATTATATCAAACAGGCTCTGACTCGGAGATGTGGCTGTAGCTAGTTGGGGTAACTTATCAATTCTTAGCTTCATTCGACGGAATTATAGTCCCCATTCGGTCCAGCCTGGGGCTTAATAATGGTTGTGACGGCAGTTGAGGCCTATCATCCCAGTAAGAATAGGATTTATATGTCTGGAGGCATAAACACCGTGCTGAAAGGAATCTGAGCCTTAAATATTCTGTGGGCCCTCAGGTTCAGGCCCATCAACAAAAGAGCACTTTCAATAGATAGCCAAATATGGCCTGGGAGGTAAAAATATGGTAAAATAAGGGAGATACCAGACCAAATAATGCAATCCCAGGTGATATTGGGCAATATAATGAAAGTACTCTTTTGCTAATGCCCCGTAAGCCGAGCCGAGCCCGAGATACGCAGGCTGAACCATGGCTTCTGGGCTGGCAGACGCATGAAGTAGAGGAAAGTCTGCACTCACCTAGGGTTGGCTCTTTCGTTCCACTTATCATAAGTGATAACCAAGATCCTTCTTTATGACATAAAGTAAGTTCCCGACTGAGTTCGAAGCATTCAAAGACCGCGCAATTACCAACCTCCCAATTACTAAGTCTCCGACCTCGGATTCACTCAACGCGCTCCTTTCCTCTCCCCGGGTACCATGGGGTACTAAATAGCAAAGATGTAAGTCCTGTAAGTCTTTCGCGCATATGTGAGGACATCATGATAAATTTGGACCGGTCTTTCGGCGGCGGTTCTACTACCAAGTCGAGGTCCGAGGTCCGACCGGAGAATTATAAGAGGCCTTGGGCAAGTGTCTTACTTCAGCGAAGAGAAGCATTTGCCGCAAGAGGCACATGTGTAATGCTAGGTCGGCGTAATCGCGGGTTCCGAGGGTAAGGAGCGATTTCGGAGGCCTCTGCGCGTTAAGCCATCATATCAGATACGACTCCACTTCTCCTCAGACGGGATCGATCGCCGTTCTCGGCCCAGTGCCATTGTTTGGCGGATGCTGGGTAGAGAGCAGTAGGGCGAAAGGTCTCACTTCACACCAATCATGCAACGGACTTGCATTTTTTCGAGAATGCAACGGTCTTGCATTCATACAGTCACCACAGCTGCTCTGGTGAGCACTCAGCCGTCGTCCAACCGCAGTTTACAGT
>JAGGAX010008568.1:0-11959 GCA_017657335.1 Termitomyces titanicus | reverse complement strand
GGCTAGAATAGAGTGCCAGATCACAAGAGGGCTAAGCCCGGCTAGGGTGGGACAGTCCGAGGACCAATCCCCTGACAGTCCTGGTGTAGGACTTTGTGGACCAGTTGTTGTTGAATGTTTTGTTGTATGGGCAGTGTGGCATTGGTGATGACTATGGGGCCTATCCAAGTGCGGAAGAGGCACTGGAGAAGAGATTTTGTATGAATCTAAAGGGAGAAAGCGGCAGAGGCCCAGAAACGGTAAGTGTTAGGAAATGAGATACAGTAGGTAATACTAGAAAATATGAACTCTTGATGCAAAACAAAGTCTGATGATACCCAATAAGCTTTTAGCGGTATCGGGAAGGGAGTAGTCAATAATCGGTAGGGATGATAGAAACAGAAAGGGTAGGTAATTGGAAACGGTAATGTATTTTGATAGGTAACATATTCGGATTTCCTGACTCAGGTTGTGAGTTAACAATGTATGCAAGGTAAACATAAATGTATGGTATCGGAAAACTGCATCCTCCTCTTGCACTCCTGCTGCTACTGCTGCTGCCGCTGCCAGTATTCCTGCTCCCACCCTTGCTACTGCCAGTGGTAATATCATTGGTTCTTGCAAAGGCAAGGCTTGTGCCTTTATAAATGCTATAGAGGAAGATATCGGCCTGCTGATTGTTTCTGTTGTTCAATGGCAGCAAGTTCCTAAAGTTCTTGCCACTCTGTCTTCAATGTTGGCAGCATGGGAGGAGGACAAGGTGGATTGAAAGTCAGAGTCACAAGTTTGGGAAACTTGCTTGATGTTGTAGTATGAGAATCGTCGGGAGGAATGGGCTCAGAGTTTCAGGTTTTCCATTGTGAGTTCTTCACCATTTCCATCTTTTCTTTACTTCATTCTTTTTAGACTCCAGAAGAACGTTTAGGGTTGGCCTTGCAGCAGCAGCGTGCTGCTAGAGGTGTCGCTCCTGCTCCGCTCCTACTGCCAGCTCCTCTGAAGCTGGTCCTTCCACCTTCCCTGCTTCTCCCAATGAGAGCGATACCGCCCCGCAACCCATCAAGACAGCCCAAACCAATTCAGGTTTGTCCTCCCTTCCCCACTCGCAATTTGTAGGGAAGGCACCACCACAAGTTGTTAGAACCCGTTTAAGTCCTTTTGCGGAGGTTCCCCCTGCAGCCGCTCCCATGCTCTCTCCTGCCACCCCGTCACTGCTGCTTCAACCCGCTGCTGCCATTACTGCCGCCACCCTCATGCCTCCAACTCCCAGTGCCGCTCGAGGGACTCCCACCCCCTTCCCTCTTTCTCCACCACCGCCACCACCTTACATTGCCCTTTGCCATCCAATTGCTTTGTCCCCTCCAGTTGCTGCTGATTTCAATCAGTTGAGCAATGCTTTGAGGGAAGTTGCTTTGGTTGGGTACAGTAGTGAGGAGTCTGCTGATACATTGGTTCAGGATGAGCCGATGGAGGAAACTCTTCAGGAAGAAGAGCCAATGGAGCCCAGTATAGAGATTATATCTCAGGCTCCCTTGATATGGGAGGCCTCCCTGCAGTCGGTCAAGGCTTTGTCAAAGGGTTCTGAGGTAAGTTTTTGGTTTTATTTGAGCCTTTTGTTTTCTTAACATAGTTTTTTGGTAGGGACCTGAGGTTTGCTCCAAACCCCACGCCAATCTTGACTTTACTGCGAGTCAATTCCTTCCTGTTGGGTTGCAATTCCACAGTGATGAGAATACATAAAGCATTACCGCCATTGAGCCATGGGTATGCGATGTATTGCAGCGGCAAACTCTGAACGGGGGTGGCAACGATACGAGTTGGCACGAATGGAGTAGGAGTGGACCTTGCAGCACGAACATGCTCTCCACCACTACATGGTGGATTGCAACAATGCCATTGCATGGCAAGAAAGCAATGGAATGGATAGCAATCAGTTTCCCAAACTGAACAACATCATCCCTCCCAGCATGGTCAACAAATACATGATGTCAGAAATTCATCGGTTTGATCATGGTACTGTGCCACCCTAGTTGATCCCTCCCACACCCTCCATTTTGTACTATTTCTACTATTTAACACTACCGCCCCTTACTGGGGCATATATATATTTTTGCTATCCCTTTATTTGGGACTATATAATTTTGCTTTTGTCTGTTATTGTTGTTGGTGCGATTGTAAGTCAAGAAACTTCAAAGTTAGAAAAATTTGATAAGTATTTTGGTAAGGGTATCATTTGTTTGTTTTTGCTCTTTATTTGAGACTTGAAACCTGAAAGGGAATGCTCAGTAGATCATCATGGTGGTAAACCTTTACAGTTGCGCAAGGCAGTATTGTCACTGCGTCTTGAGTTGGTAATGGTTACAGTATCTACAGTAGATAAAATGTCAGTATATTGGGAATAAGGAAATATTTTTATTGTGTTTGTGGAAGCATGGAAACTAACTGTACAGTACATGTAAGCCATACAAAAACAAGAGACAGCCTCAAAAGAGGCATATCATCGAAAATGATAAAAACTCTGGAACTAGCTGTGGGCCATTGAGAACGCTCATTGCTGACTAAGCATTGAGCATTCTCAATGCTCTGAAGTGGGAACAGATAGACTGAGGTCAAATGGAGAGAGCAGAGTGGGTAAATGGGAAAAATAACAGAGAAAAGGGAAAAACAAAGGAAAAAAAGGGAAAAATAGAACATGTAGGGGGAGAATGGAGGTCCCCTGACAACATTGCAGCTGATGGGTCCGTTGCATCTGTTGCTGGTACCTGATGGTTGTGGGAAGTCAGTTGCTATGGACTTCATAGGTCCACTACCAGAAGATGAGGGTTTCAACTGCATCTTGACAATCACAGATTGCATTCATTCTGACATCAGAATCATCCCAACGTGGGTTGATCTGACTGCCTGTCAACTGGCTGAATTGTCTCTTGAGCATTGGTTCTGTGAGAACAGCTTGTCAGATGACATTGTGTGTAACCAGGATAAATTGTTTGTTTTGAAGATCTGGAGACATCTCATGCACCTCATTGAAGTAAAGGTTGAAATGTTTACAGTGTATCATCCTCAGATGGATGGCATCAGTGAGCGGTCAAATAAGATGGTTATCCAAGCCTTGCATTCTTATGTAGACCAGAATCAGAAGGGTTGGACACAAGCACTGCACAGGATTCATTCCCATATCATGAGTACTGTTAACAAGTCTACCCAGTTTTCAGCTTTTCAATTGCAACTGGGACCTTCGCCTCATTTAATCCCTGTTCTGTTGCTGGCTCATGAGCCATTGTCTTTTGAGGAGAAGGCAGCTTGGGCAGTGATTGACTGACTGGTGCTTGACATGGCAACAGCACAGGATAATCTGGTTCAGGTGAAGATTCAGCAAGCAGCTCAAGCCAACAAGAGCCATGGAGACGACACAGAATTTGTTGTTGGAGATAGAGTGCTCATTTGTATTGACGACCATTGCAGCAAGTACAAGAAAGCAGGTCAGAAATGTTTGGCAATATTGATGCCACATTTTGACGGTCTGTTTGTGATTACTGAGGTCCATCTGGAATCATCAGATGTTACTGTCTTCAGGCCAAATGACCCAGATGCTTATGGGACGTATCATACTTCAAAGCTAAAGGTTTACACAGAGAATGACGCTGACCTTTTTCCTACACATGAATTTGAGGAACCGGGGCCTGTGTTTGCCCCAGAGACTGGGGTGGATGAGCATTTTGTGTAGAAGATTGTGGACGCTTGTAAACAAGGCCATGGAATGCAATACTTGGTTCGATTTAAGGGATATGGGCCTGAGCACAATGAATGGAAGCCTAGGCACAAACTCAAACAAAATGAAGCTCTCAATGTTTGGTTGGCAGGGAACAGTGAGGGGTTGGCTTGAGCTGTTCCATTCTTTGCCATGTCCCTGCCACCAGCAGCTTTTCTCACTAGGTTTTGATGCACCTGTGTGAGCAGTTTTTTTTATACTATATCATTTTCTCCTTTTTGATTTGTTTTCTTTACTGGCGCTCTTGTTTTTCTGGAGGGGGAGGGGTGTAATCCTGGGATCATGACTCCTATATATGGATATTCAATACTGCTTGATAGAACCTTATTTGCTCTCATTTAAAGCACCACAATCATTTCCTTTCTTTGTTCATTCCTTTCATTCCTCTCAATTACTCAAGTACATATGTTGTCTCTCTCTCACTATAAGAACAAAGCAAGGTTTTGTTGTTCTTTCTGGTCTGGTCTCTTAGTGTAGGTGTACCACCTTCCACCATATCATGTTCATTGGATTGCTAATGGACCATTTGAAGCCAATTTCTTCTGATTAAATACAATCAATCCATACAGAAATGGAATTGAAGCCAACAATGTCCTAGATCAACTAGAGTAGCAGACTATGAAATAAATAAACAGACAAAGATTGTAGATCAAGATATATAGAAACAAGGAAACAGGCATAGTGGGGGGAACAAAATCAGAGAAGGTTGCAGTATCTTGGAGTGAACACATGGCAGAGGCACTCAATCAAACACTTGGTAAAGAAATTTGGAGTGAATTCACTGTTTCATAAACACCTGCAATTGAAAATGGTCCACGTATGAGGGCAATTGTCAGTGCTGGATAGACACACTGCACAGTTGTTAATGTTTTCAGAATTCAACAGAATTCATTAATAATGATGATACACACTGAAATGCAAAAGTAGATTTGCAAAATCACATTATCAGCAGTGGATATGGAAAAGTGAGCAGGATAAGTTGGAATGCTCATTATAATGTTCAGAAGCTGTATGTCTGGTTATCATTTCTTGTTAGAAACAAAGACTTTTATTGCATACCTGGAGCACAGCATAGAGAACTCCTGCATCCACCAAAATATATAGAACACGCCATAGCTTAAATATTTGATGTTGTTGGGTGTCCATGTTTCTGCGTACAATTTTTATATGCCTCCTATTGTGACAAGAATTTTTTGTAGTGCAGTGAATGGTGACTGGATAGGTAAGGTCATACCATAATGTCCAACTGATAAAAGATGTTGCAACAAAGTTGGTGATGAAGGATGAAATTAAAGGTGCAGTATTTAGGAAATTTGCCAATTTACTGGAAGATAGTGCACTCTTCTGCAGGAAATCAGGATTTGAATAAACTCCTAGATATACAAGTGTGAGAGCTGTATGGGTATCAGCTTGGACAAATCCTAGTTGTTAACACCACATACCAAGGGTGCAGAGGCAGAGTCCAATTGAAATATACATTGCCCATTGCCGTTTCTCAAAGACAACCCATGCCCGCCATATGATAAAGGCATCATTAATGATTGGCTGATCCATTATATTCAGCTACAAATTGTTGAATGTGGAGCTGGCTCACAGGGAGGGATTGACACCAAGTCAGGGCTACATTCAATTTCCCAAGTGTATCATTTCCATTGTCTACACGTTGGGAAAGAGAAAGTCTATTGGCCTGGAAGAATTGATATTCAACATTTGTCATCACAAGGTCTATCACCACAAATGCATTGAAGAGAACAATGCCCAAGTAAAAAATTCCAATTTGCCACCTGGAAAGCCATGTTTTAGCACTGGCAGAACACCTAATAGACAGTGATCAGAATGAATGTTATATGTCAGACATTTGACCCACCGTGCAGACGAGTAGGCTACTGTGACTGCAATTGGCATTGTCACACCTGTGGAGCATTCAACATGTGGAATTAACATCAAGGGAGCAGTAGACCATAGAAGAAGCAGGCAGTTGTCACGATTTCAACCCAGTCCAAGATTATATCGGTCCCAAAGCTTTGTATGATCTGTCGTTCTTCAGGCGTCATGATTGATGAATGGTGTACAGGTATGTAGTGGATTCGTGGACTAATGAGTCTGAATGTATGAGGTTTGTTTTCAGCTAAGTGTACTTTGATCGTAGGTTCAGGAAAAGCAGAGTATACTGGAGAGCAAGATAAGAGGAGGAAAGGTAATGGACGTTGCTTTAAAAGTGAGACATGGCAGTGCCGTCCTGTGCAGGCAGTCTGTACCACTGGTGTAGGGAACAAATGTCTATATGTGTGGAGAGATATTGCAGGTTGAGCAGGGGATTTGCCGAGTGAATGTTTCGAGCCGGCAATCAGAAGAAACACGTCCCTAATTGTGACCACACATCACAACTCGAACCACAATTAGTTCGCCTTGATCTCTGACGACAGAATCTCCAGGGAATCCCAACCTCCTCTTCGGATCATCATCTAGCAAAGGAATACCTTAATTGTAACCTACAACCCAGCTTTACTCTACGCTCCCTCTTTCAAAGTTTGTTCCCCATCTTCTCTATGCTCCGTCTTGTCTAATCTTTCTGTGCACGTGAATCTCCTTCTAGGAATCCGGCCTCATCCTCTCCTCCTGCTTGGGCGCTGTCAGGTGCCCGTCGAAGGATGGCGTGTTTACAAATGTGGGGGTGGGAGCTGATGATGATGGGACCTTTTGGGGGTACGTATATGTTTGATATACTTGAAACAGTGCTTATATGCGCATAGAGTCACGACCGAGAATGTCCGCCTTGTAACGGGCGAGTTTTTCTCCGCGTGTTTCTTTTCATCGTCAGATAGATACTCTCGTACCAATCTAGCCCCACCCGCCCCACCCCTCGAACACCCTAATCCTGACCCACACCTCCCCTGTCCTCGCCACACACCGCACGCATTCATCCCTTCCCTCCTTTCCTTCTCCGTATGACTTGAGCCCAAGGCACGCAGGAGCACCATACGAGCTCCCCATAAACCACGGTATCCCAATCGCCAAGTGTGCGTTCAGAAGCGTCATGTGTCAGGCGGACGTGTCGAAGAGGTTGTGAGTCCGTGGAAGGAAGGGGAAGGTTAAGATGTCAAGGGTGGTCTGAAAAAGGGCGAATGAGAAGAAGTTAGACAAGGGAGAGGATGCAGAATGGTGCGTATGCGTACAGTGTATAGCCCGAATTGGAGCTCAGCGATTGGGAGAAGGTAAGCATAGTGAGACGGAGGAGTGAACCTTGATACCTTCGTTCCACCCCTCTAGAGTATAAGCCTGAGTTCCAATGTCGCGGCGGTCATGTAAGGAGTGAAGGTGGGTAGTTGTAGTTTAATAGCTGTCGGCGTACGCGAGGCTTGGGTGGTAATGTGACAGTCGGTTTCAGTATGCTGGCAGTATCGTGAACGAGGGCGTGTTTAGGCAGACGTGCAATAACTCACAGCTTCGCATATACCACCTCCATACCAAGACCAGAAGCACCCCGTATCAAGCCTAATCACCCCTGGCTCACAGTCTGCTCATAGCAACCCATCCATAGCGAAACACTCTTAGAGCATGGGGTATGTGGGGTGATTGGAGGATATTCACCAAGATGGGTGGGCGGATAATCTGGTGCTGAATGTCGTGGCGCAATCTGTTAGGTTCAACGTAGAGATCCATCGTGGGGTTCACGTCATGGCGCCTAACTTTGTGACAACTTGCTTGTTCTTGTGACTGCCGGACGAGAAACATTTACCCATCACCCATCATTAGGTAGCTCTGCATGACTCTCGTAAACTAGGCGGTTCAATTCAGGAGTTCGAATCTCCTTCGTCAACGTCCGTGTCATCATTTCATTTGTATCATTCCTTTTAGCGTACCTGTTTGAAAGTTGAAACAGGTCTTATAATGTTAGTACTTCTCACACTCTACTTACTACTTCTTACCACTTGGAAAATCAATCGATCTCTAACTTGACAGCAAGGAAGGTGATTCCGTTCAATAACAGTGTCACCATTGATTTATCACGAAGAGGTATTGTACTGATAATCTTAGATGTGCCGTGTTCTGGTATACTAATTTGTTTTGGTGTTATGTAATTCACAAGGCGACATTTGCACAGTATGTGAAACTCAGGTTCATCTTATGATATAAATTATATTAACAACATGGCTGAACCCAGTGTTTGGTATACATGTCCATTCCATCATATCAGTGTGTACTATCTAAACTAACCACGACCTTGTATTTTCAAGGCACATTTACAGCTTTGCCCTCGTTGAAATGTCCAATACGTATATCAATTACTCATCATCCCCGTCCCAGACAAATGGTTCATGATCCTTCCTTAGAATCTTTTGATGACGTTCCTTTATCAGTGCCTGACCGCAGCAACGATCACCAAAGATCTTTCAGCTCAGGGAATTGATCACAATCCATCCAAATGATGTTCCTATATTTGTGCCTGACCACAGCAACAATCACCGACATATCATTGCTCATCCCAATTCCCTCGATGTTCCTTCTCAAGATCTTTAGGTGTTGGACCACGGTGCCTGACCGCAGCAACAATACTTCCACATGTCTTTTACTGTTGATGCAACAGAGATAAAGAATGCATTGAAGATCTCACAGTCAGAGTGTTTGTTTCTCATATAACTACAAGATCGTTGATTCACACTCCCTGATGCGCTTCATAAATTCCACACTTTGTCAAGTACAGTCACTTCTGATTTTCTGGGAATTCTGCACCTTCAAGTGACATGGTGGGTCAGGATGGTTATCTTTGTTGTCTTTCCCTCTGTTGTGTTCTCGTAACATAGTTACTGGACTGGAGAATATACTATTTCTGAATTTACTTAGCAGAATCAGTAACCAATCTTGCTAGTTGTGACAAGAAACGTCAACTATATATAGAGAGAAAACAGGTATTGGAAAGCATTCTGAGATAGAATAAAGTTGGAAATGGGATATCACGTTAATTAGAACTTATGATACATATATTAGTCGTTCAGTAATGTTTTACCTCATATATAAACTACAGTAGATGGTTCAATCCTCTTCATGAGGTTGTCACCCAGTTGGCTTAAGCAGAGTGTCAGCATCTTAGTCTTTACTTCAACTAATAATGTGACAACTTGCCTGGAAATTTGAGTGATGACTAAGTCTGACTAATGATTGGCCAAGAACCTTCCTTTTAGGCTGGTTAGCTCTGTTTCAGCGCTGTGGATAGGGAAAACCTCACAACATCCGGATATGGCTAACTAGCCCAGATATTCCCTTTGGAGAGACTGTAGATAAGTAGCTGATCTCATCACTGCCATCACTTTTCCATAGTCACATTCCTCTTGTGCGCCCATCATCCCACCATCAATATCATTTATCATTGTCTTCCCATGCTCCTGCCATCATCAATCTACTTATGCACACATAACCCTACCATCAATAAGGTTGTCTTGCACCATCAGTCCTTGGTCATTGTCTTCCCATGCCTACTGCTGCCATCAATTGGCCCAAATGCACATCAATCAAACCTGTTGTGGTAGTGTGGCTCAACCTACATATAGATTCAGGTTACCTCTTCATTTTTAATGGCTGCATTGCTGGGTTTTGCAGTTGACATTATTTCATAAGCTCCAAGGTCTTATTTCCTTTTTTGGACACTTTGACGACTACATCATTTTTACGTACTTTACTTCCAACTAGGTTTTTGTTACCTTTGAATTCTTTTTCCTTCCTCATTACACCTTTATCACCCATCTTGAACTTCTCCATTCAATCTCAACATGATTGTTTCAGTTTCAGACTATGAAATGTGGGCCAGGACAACTTTGTGACAAGGTACCAATGGATATGGAACGTTCAGGCCAGTGATGTGGCTCTTTGATACAGTACCTTTTTCCATGTGGTTGAACCCCAGTCCACACTCAAACCATGCTTTGGTCTCTTGCTTCACTTCTTGGAAAATATGATATTTCTGATGCTTCTTATCTTTCTGACCTTTGTCTGCCTGATTATTTTGACAGTTTACTTTGATTGGTGGAATACACATTACCCAATAATTCATGCCCCTAGATACCTCTTGGACTCATAGAGTTTTTACTCATGACAGTTTGGATACTGAGACTTTGGTGTTGACGCTGGTCTTACAGCAAAAGACCAGGTATAAACCAATTGATAGAAAGGTATGTCCTGTTCCCTTGTATATGCCAGACCCAGGAGAACAGGTGTTTGCACCAATTGTCTTCAAAGAATTGGTTCTGCTTACTCTGGACCCTCTTTCAATTAAAAGCTTTGTCCCTATAGAATGCCTCACCAAAGAAAGGTTGATAACAATTTTGGCAAGTGTTCCTGATGGTTTTCTTTTACCAAGAGAGGTGGATCTTTTCATGTTTATGCTACAGCACTGAGAGAGGGCTCTAGCCTTTATGAATATGAAGAGAGGTATATTTTCATCTAAGTATTTCCTTGACTATGTGATTTGAGTCATTGAGCAGTGCTGTGGATTCAAGACCTGTTGAGGATGCTGAAAGTGTTGGAGCCAAAGATACAAGAAATGCTGACGACCTAGCTGGAATTGGGAAAAGATGAATACTCAATGGTGTTGTACTGGAGGAGGTACTTTGTGGTTGCAGAACCCAATGGTGGCATTCAAATCTAAAGTGATGGTACGTGACTCAGCCTTGTCACCCTATTCTTAGGAACTGCTGGGGTGGGCTGCTGATTGATCAAGCATTTCTCGTTCATTGTGAAGCTGTTGACATTACTCACTAAGGGGTCTGAGCAGGGTTTTTCATTTGATGAAGCAGTGTTACAATCTATGGATGACTTGAAGAATTTGGTTTTGAATGTGCCCATGTTGATCAAGATAGATTACAATGCCATGGCATTACTATCAAGGTTGAGAGTGGGGCCAAAAGAGTGGAACAGGTTGGTAGTGATGGCAGTGGACTCTTACATGATTGGTGCTGGATGGATCTTGCAACAGTACATTGAGAAAGAGAAGAAACCTGCTCTTTTTGGATCCTTTATGTTCAATGAGATGAAATCACATTACTCACAATCCAAGTGCAAGTTCACAGATTGTTTCATGCCTTCAAGGTGATGCTCTGCAAAATATGGGGAACATCAAAGGATATTTGAAAGACTTGACAATTGTACAGCCTCTACTAACAGGGAAAGGACAGTTTTATTCATTTGACAAAAAGCATTTCATATTCCAGAATGTTCAACTCTAGAGTTCATCCAAAGAGGTAGGCAGCTGAGGCTCATAATCACTGATCTTGATAGAAGAAAGAAGTTGTTAGCTGAGGTGCATAACCATGGAGGGCATAGAGGTTGAGACACCATGTACAAGACTTTGTCTGATTGCTACTATTGACCTAATGATGATGTGGCTTACCTTGTTAGATAGTGCACAGCTTGTCAACTTAACCCAGAGATCAATTGGTCTAGTGGCAAGGTATGCATGAGTTGGTGTCCTCAACATTCCTCCACATATGCTGAAGAAGCCCAGGAGAAGCGCAGAGCATTGGTCATGGAGCGTGCTGCCATATGTGCTTGTCATGTAGGGTACCTCCCCTTTGCTGACATTGACCTGTTGGATGCTCCCCTTTTGGCATTCCCTCATAGAGCAGCCCTCTACAAGGATGACCAAGGTGGCTTGCAGGGAGATGGGTGTGAGGGTGAGTTTTCCAGTCCTCTAGACCCTGAGTCTTGAGACGGGGCTATAGAAGTAGGTGATAGGATCTATGCTGCGACTTAGCATGCCCCATTAAGTGTGGCAGAGATATGGGCAAGTCAGACTACATCTCAATGCTTGGCCCAGGCATTTGCAGCAAGCTCACAGCCCAAGCCCTTCCACAGCTCTGTTCCTCATCACCTCCATGACTTTGAAGACATGTTCTCCAAAGTGTTGTTTGATTGGCTCCCAGAATATGAGCACTGGGATCATACAATAGAATTTGTCCCTGGCACTGAACCCTCTAGCTGCAAGGTATGGATGGAGGATGTGGACGTTGGCCTGGGATGGGGTCATCACAAGCTGAGAAGGGCTTCATCACATTGGAGATTGGGTGAAGCCTGTGCATTCCAACTAGCAATATCTGTAAGGGCAGCCTCTGGAGGCTGTGGCACAGTCACACAACTGACAGAGGAAGATCCAAAGTCTATATTGAGTACTGTATAGGTAGGTACATGCATAACTACACACCTGGCAGAGGGAGATCCAAA
>JAGGAX010008567.1:0-12006 GCA_017657335.1 Termitomyces titanicus | reverse complement strand
AGCCTCTGAAGCGTTGCCTTTGGCATAGGGGATCCCCAGACTTGTTCTCTTTGGATCTCCCTCTGCCAGGTGTGTAGTCATGCATGTATGTATCTGTACAGTACTCAATAAACTTTGGACCTCCCTCTGCCAGTTGTGTGATTGTGCCACAGCCTCCAGAGGTCACCTTTACAGAAACAGTTTTAGATCAATCTGCCTTAGCATTATATCCAGAAGATGATACTCTTCCAGCTATAGAAGATAGACTTATACATGACACTGAATTGTCTACAGAAAGAACATTCAAAGAGGAAACTGCTGGTTTATCAAATCACTCTGCTTTAGAAGTTTCTACTATTGATGGAGATAATGATGCTACAGTTTTTTTAGAGCACATGGGTGTAACAGATCCTAAAAATGTTAAAAGTCATGGTCACTCTTTTATAGCATCAGCTTTGCGATATTTTGTACCAAAAAATGATAATAGAGTAGATGAAAAACCTGATCTTGTTATATATAGAGGTTCTCAAGCTATTAATGAATACAATAATACTAATTTGTTTCCTGGTATGTTTTCTACTCTTTTTCCTTATGGATGTGATGGTTTTGAAGATCCTAAGTGACCTACTAAACTCAGCATGTGTTCATGTTAATTATCTTATGAATTTATTTGATCATATATTTTGCCATCAATTCTCTTTTATGTTTATAGCTTTAAACATTATTCAGCACAGATCAGCTCATTTACATACAAGCTTTATTGTTAAATCTTCTCATTTTCAATTTATTGCTGGAAAATTAGTTTCTATATCTCCTGATTGTCTTCTTTCTGCTGCCAAACACTTGGAAAAAGACAGTAACCCTAAATCACTTTCCAATGATGAAAAGAAAGTTTACAGTCTTTTTAAAGAAGTTAATACTATTTCTTCACATATTCCTGGATCTGAAGCATCTAAAATAAAATGTCACAATGAAATTCATAATTATTCAGGGTACTTTGGAATGTCTATCCTTTATTTTACTGCTAATCCAAGTGCACTACATAGCTCTATATTTTAAGTTATGTATGGTGATGCAACTATTGATTTAAATGAGTGTTTTTCACTAATGGTTAATGGTACAGCAAGAGCTTTGTGATTAGCAAAAGATCCTGTTGCTGCTGTAGACTTTTTTTCTTTTTCTCTTCAATGCATGTTTGAACATCTTTTTGGTTGGGATTTTGAAAAGGGTCAAAGCTCATTACAAGGTGGAATTTTAGGTCATCTTGCTGCATTTTATGGATCCAATAAATTGACAGAAACAGGACAATGGCATGCTCATTTTCTTATCTGGCTTGTTGGTGCACTTAATCCTTCTGATATTCATTCTAAACTTAAATCAGAACTTGGTTATGATCAGAAACTGTTTAAATTCTTTGAAAGCATTATTCACCATCATCTTTCTGAAATTGAATTAGATATTGATTCTAAATATGAACCTCGAATAGAGCACCCTCCTCATGTTCCTCCATCTTCTTTTAGATCTATAAAAGATATTGAAATTTAAAAAGATATCCTTTATACTGAAATTAAGAGATGTGGAGAAGCTCTTCAGTGCCATGAATGTAGAGCAATCTGCTATAAATATAGCAATAGAGACAAATGCCGCTTTCAATTTCCACATGAGCTTGTATCCGAATCTAGATTTGATCCTGAAATTAATTCCATTTATTTATTATGCAAAGATGCAAATGTAAATCATTTTAATCTAATGATTCTTATGTATTGCTGACATAATCATGATCTTAAATGCATTCTGTCTGGAAAAGCAGCTAAAGCTGCTATGTTTTATATTACTGATTATATTACAAAAGTAGATCTTAAGACATATCAAATGCTATCTTTACTTTCAAGAGTGGTTCTTAATATGAAAGATTCTGTTGATGTCACAAGTCCTACAGCTAAGGCAAAATTACTTCTCCATAAATGCCTTTCTCAATTGAATAAACAGCAACAAATACATGCTCAACAAGCTGCTTGGTACATTAGAGGAAATAGTGACAGTTTTTCTTCACATAAAACTGTACCAATGCTATCAAGTCTTTTACTTTATAATATCAGAAAATCTCTTCAATTATCTAATAGCACAGATAATTTCAATCAATCTGCATATAGTGAATTATGTGTACATGATGAAAATGATGATGAAGATGATCAAAATATTATTGAACCTGTGTCTATAAAGATTGCTATAGATTCTCAAGGAAATATTTTAAAGACCACTCAAATAGAAGATTATCTTTATAGAGATTCTTGTCTTAGTGATATTTCTTTTTATGACTTTGTTCAGTGCTTTTGACTTGAGACTATAAGCTCATTGATACACAAGAATTCAATTGAACCTAGATTAGGTACTTATAAAAGATGGAATTTGACAACTTCTCATTCTTTGCATAACACTTATCAACTAGTAGAGCATACAAACTTTGAGCAAGGAGATGGCTCTAAATTATTAATACCTCAAGTTATTGATTCAAGTATTGCTCGATCTACACATCCTGATTATAGTCTTTTTATGTTAGCTCATTTCAAGCCATTCAGTGAAGTGCAACCTTTAATTCTTCAACATGAAACTCCTGATCAAGTATTTGCTAATCATTCTTTTAATAGCATGTCATGCAGAATAATGAAGAATTGGGAAGCTATTCATGAATGTGAAGATGAAAGAGATGCTGAAAGACTGCAAAAACAACAGCAAATGCTAAGTGAATCAAAGGTTTTGACTAATTTAGCTGCATTCAATGAAGATGATAGTTTATTCATTCCAGATAATGTAACCTCTTCTGCTCATAAAGATTTCAAATTAAATCAGGAATTACCAGAATTAAAAACTAGTAAATGGTTTTCAAATGATGAATCATCTTATTTATATTCTAATAAAAGTTTGATTGCATTGCCTAATATGACCTCTTACATGAAAGTTTGGAAAAATGAAATTAAATCACAAGAAGAAATCTTGAAATCTAAAAGACAGAATTTATTTGATCATTGTAATTCTTCAAAAGAAACTGATATTGCACCTATTATATCAAATGAAGATAATCTTAATGCAAAATCTTCTGATATTCCTGAAACAATAATCCATGAAAAATTTGAAGATTCATATTTAGAAACTTGTGATGAACTTATCAATCGCATAATTTTAGAAGAGACTCTTGATGAAAAACAATCAATTGCATTTAGGATCATTTGTAAAGCTTTTTTCAAATTTATAGATGATGAAAAGCATAGGGTTAATGATGTTAATCCTGCTGATTATCAACCTTATTTGCGCTTTTTGCTATCAGAACCTGGAGGTACAGGAAAAACTCATGTAGTTAAAGCAGTTCAAAGAGTGATGAATGCTTATAAATGCAAACATATATTGCAATTATTAGCACCAAGTAGTACAGCAGCTGCATTTATAGATGGACTAACTATTCATAAAGGATTGTCTATTAAGGTGCAAAAGAAAGGAAAAGGAAAAGGTAACCGAGTTCCTGGTGAATCTCAAGAAGATTCCTCTGAAAAAGTGTTCAAAGATGTCATAACACTTCTTATTGATGAAGTCTCTTTACTAAGCTGCCAACTTTTATGTGATGTAGATTGTTCTTTGTGCATTGTAAAAGGCAATAATGAACCTTTTGGAGGCATTTTAGTTATTTTTTCTGGTGACTTTTATCAATATCCTCCTGTAAGAGGAACATCTTTATATAAGCCAGTAACAAATTCAACTAGCATGTCTGCTGAACATTTATCTGGAAGACTTGAGTGAATCAATATCCTCTTATAGGAGGAACACCTTTATATAAGCCAGTAACAAATTCACATAGCATGTCTGCTGAACATTTATCTGGAAGAATTGAGTGATTAGTGTGAAAATCAGTTACAGAAGTAGTGGACCTTGAAGAGCAGCAGCGAATGAAATCAAATCCTGAATTTGCTGCAGCAGTTCTTCATTTACAAAAGCGCATATGCACTTATGAAGATGTTGATTTGTTTAATAATTTAGTCATCAAATCTTTTGAAAATCCTATATAAGTGCAAATAGAAGACAATATGCTACTGCAATTGTAGCAACTAATGATCTTCGACATGCTATAAATTTACAAAAAGCAAAATCTTTTGCAGGTGCACATATCAATATATGTGCTGCTTATGATACTATTAAAAAGCAGAAAATACCTCTAGATCAGCACTTTTGAAAATAGATGTTTCTAAACTTTCTAGTGAAGGTGCTTTGCCAGGTTTCTTCCTCTATATTTAGGCATGCCTATTATATTGTGCAATCACAATATTTCTACAGAATTAGATATTACAAATAGTGCACAAGGTATATTGCAAAAATATGAATTGAAAACATGTTCTGCAGGTTATACTTATTGTATGGGTGCTTTTATTGAATTCCCAAATAGTAAAGTTGCTCTTTCTAATGTGCCTAATAAATATTTTCCAATTGAGCCATTGTCTTAGAAATTTCAGCATCCTGTACAATTAGATGCACTTAATGATACCAAAGTTTCCATGCCTGTTATTTGCAATCAATTGCCTTTTCAATCAGCATTTGCTATTACAGGCCATGCTGCACAAGGAAAAAGTTTGCTTTTCATAATAGGTTGGTTGCATTTGAGTGGATTTGGTGCCTGTATAACTGCATCAAGAGCAACATCTCACAAAGGCTTAGCTATTGTTCAAAAAGTTACGCTAGCTGATCTTAATCATAAACTTCCTCATAAATTATCTATAGAAACACATAGACATGAAATTATGGAGCATAATATATTAATCAGACATGGTTTTGAAAAAGGCATGATTGAAGTTGTGCCTGATCCTGAAGGTGAGAATCTGCATCTGTCTAAGTTTAAAAGTGCTTATATTAAGTTAAGTATTTCTATGCACTCTGCAGAGGAATCTGCAAATGAAGAAGTAACTAATAGCAAAAGTGTTTTCTCTGATAGTAAATATAATAAAAAAAAATCTCGTGCATGTTCTATTACTGCTTCTTCTAAAAAACCAAAAACTTCTTTGAATGTAGATAATCCTTCTCTATGGTCTGTAATTTCTAAAGGATGTTCATGGGACAGTATCAATTGGTCATGTGCTTATGATTCTATATTTATGTCCTTTTTCTTTACTTTTCTGCAACTTAGTGATATTGATAAGTTATTATGGATGAATTCCAACAATTTGTGTAAGGTTTTGAGCCACCTTTTCATTGAGTGTCAAATGCATAACAAAAATATTAATGATCTTCGAAACATATTTTGAGCATATCTTTTTCATCAAAATTCTTTAAAATTTCCTTTAACAGGCTTTGTTCTAATAAGTGCTACTGACATTGTAGACTTAATATTTTTCACTCCATCTATAGTTCAACAGATGGCCCATAAAGTTGTGTGCTCTACTTGCAATTTTTCTGCAACCCACAGCTATTGAATTGCATCATATAGGTCATTGTACCAGTCCTACTCTATGGTACCAGTATGGTGACACCACTTTGACTGAAGCAACTGTCCAGCAATGGATGGTCATTTTCTGCATAGTAGAAACAAGGCATGCATCTGATCAAGCAAAACTATTAATGCAAAATACATTATCTCACTATGCTATCCAATGCTCTGCTATACCAAAAGAGAACATAGTTTATGCAAATGCTCCAACTATGTTTAGATTAAACTTAGATCCTATTCAAGATTTGGCTACCTGCATTACATCTGAAGTATGGCTACCAACTCGTGCAGGTTTGCAAAAATATTGTGTTCGTGCCATTGTTTACCAAGGATTTGCTCATTTTACTGCTTAGTTATTTGATAACTCTTCAGTTTGGAATTATGATGAAGCAGCAAATGGTGGTAATCTGACATCTTGCAATACTCATGATTTGGAGAATTTTGAAAGCAGAATGCAGCATATTGTACTATATAGAAAAGCACAATTGTAAATGAATTCCTATTCTAGATAGTCAAAGACAGTAGCATTACTAATTCTCCTTCATACACTTTTCTTCATGATCTTCCCCATTTTTCACAGCTGCTAAAGCTTCTTGCCGACTAATGAGTTTTGCCTGACACTTTTGCCAGGCAGTTCCTATCCAGTCAGAAGTTACAAAAGCTAAACCCCTCTGCAGAAATGCAGGATTAGTTTCTATAGGGTGCACATTGGGTCAGCTAGTTCCATGTGGTTCATTAGGAATCAAAACAATTAATGTATTGGATACTTAGCAAACATGAACTCCATTGATAAACACACTACAGTGGTGAATAGGTTTTTTGACCTTAATTAACACAATGTGTCAGTCACATGATCAGCACATGACTAAAAACATGACATCTGCCTGACCTCTAGGTGCACAGGCTAACTTGGACTGCTATTGTTAAAGCAGTAGTCAAAGAGCTGACAAAATGTTCACACTGACTCACAGACAATTCACTGAAATAATGTCCATATAGTTATAGTTTCTACTTATAGAATACTTGACCCTGAATATTGTACATATTTACTTATTTCTGGACTTCTTTGCTTACTGATAACAACACCACACTGACTGAGCGTTGGCTGTGCTGACTGATAGTGTACTTCATATTATGGCCAACAGATGCCAGGACTGATTTGCTTACTTACATTTTCTCACAAACTTAGTATAAAAACTGTACTGAGTCACTAAAAAAACAACAAGTTTCATTCAGACTACAAAGCTAGTTCATAGTAAATCTCATCATCTATATCACCCTCGTTTTGCAATCGTCGCCAATACTTAGTACTTAACATAGTCGGTTAGGTACTTTAGTCGGCTTAGTTCAGCCAGAGTCACCAGTTATTACTCTCTGAAGGGCGCCAACCCGTCTACAGGTACCATCCATACCTGCGCCCTCACCTTTCCCCACCATCATTGATATTCACCAGGGGTGGTAGATTTTCCTCCAGCATTGCTTGCAGAGGCCTAAGGCAAGCAGGGAAATAACAACCAGTCTCTGCTACCTCAGCAACTGCTGCCAACATCTTAAAGACCACCATCACCGTCTGAACTGACTTACCCACCCCTTTGACCAGTGTTGCATCATTGCCGACAAAGACAGTCACCGCCTATCTAGTGGGAGCCAATTGTGCACCACCACCTATCACTGACCTTTGACAAGTGACGACAAATTGCCGCTTAACTACAAGTTTTGTCAGAGAACCATAGAATCCTTTATATCTTTACAAATAGTCACCAAAACATAGTCTTGTTGGTACTCATTTGATAGCAAATCTTCATCCAGATTTGATTAAACTATTTCCCTGCACAAACACCTTACTTACATAATCCATACTTCTTATTTGGGTAGATCTATACATCTCACACCCCTAGTATCAGAAAAAGGTCTATCACCATATTTTGCATAGTACAAATGACCTCTATTGCAGAAGCCAGGAGTGCGCATAATAGTCCATGAAATGCCATATTGATGTAGTTGAATTTCATGGTAAATAGCTCTGGAAAAATTTGTTTAGCAAGTGAATTAGGTCAGGATAGTCAGGTAAAAGCATACTGTGAATGGTTCTGCTCAATAACACCTGCTGATGGAGCCAATTTGGCATCAGAAAAATCAAACTGATTGTCATCAATCTGTACAGTGTATGAGCCATCCCTGGATTTTGTAGCAGCTGGGTACTCTTAAGATGAGTGAGAAGGCTTAGAATCAGAGGCTGCAAGCTGGTAATCTTCACATGAGGCTAAGCCAGTCAATTCACCATCTGCATCCATCCAGCAGAGGCCAAAACCAGAGACAAAATAGTTTATATCAGAAATCACTTCTGAAGGAAGACGACTTTTCATAATTTGCCAAATGCATAAAGAGAGCTGCCATCTCAATTAGATGCAGCAATGGCTTCATTAGAAAGTCATGTCAACGTGATGTTGTGCATCCAATGAAACTGGGATGAACTTTGTTGCCCTGCTGAATAACCAAGTTCCTGTATTCTCTTTCTAAAAAATGGTTGAGTTGAGGAGGATATCTACTAGTAAGATACTGGATTGCTCACTCTAATGTTCTGGTGATCAGGTAATTGATCACCTGCAGCACTTGCTGCCCATGCTAGAGCGGTGTCACTGCTGCAGAAATTGCGCAAAACAATGCTGACTAGTTCACCAGAGATATTTTGCAAGATTACACTCTCAGAGGGTAGGATATCGGGTTGCAATTTCTAGGAATCAAGGTGGTGAATGGGTAGTTGCTTCATCTGCTAATCAGGAAGTTTGTCACACTTAAAGTACAACCTCCACTTGGAAAAGATGCTGGAATTTTCCAATATAATGTGCTTATATGATGGATATGGCTTTTTCAGACATATCACTACTTGTACTGGCATCACAGCAATGAATGCATTGTGCATAGAAGGTGGAATATTTAGTTGCACTTTGCAAATGAAGTCCACCTTCCTATTCCTGGCGTGAGTCTGATTGCACTTCATCACTGTGAGAGCTGGATCTAGAGCAGGAAAACTTTGGCAGTTTATAGCCCAGCCCACAACTTTACAAAAGAGTTGGTCCCAATGCAGACTTTCCAATTCAAGATCAAGATTGCCACCACAAGATAGACTCTTGACCCAGGCAGAAAACTCTTCTTTACTTCCGAGTGCAATAAATTACAGAGCTAGGGAGTCTTCAGAAATCAGTTGTAAAAGGTCTTTTCAGGCAGCAGCTGCTATTTGGTGCAGAACTAAGTGGCAAAAGTGGCAAATCTTGCCAGCTCACATTGACCAAACAAAATGCGCTTCTTCAATCGGAACCACTACTGCGCTGCAGAACTGCTAATTGCACAAGCTGACTCCTGTCTGCTAGCACTGGTAACCATGTCTTGATAGAGCATCAGATTATAGGTGCCAGTTCTACCAGCGGTTTAGAACTAAACATGGGCATTTTTCAGTTTTTTAGTGCATGTAGGCTCTTGCGCAATCTGCTGCACCTCTTCACTATCCCTCTCTTCCTGCACCACACATCAATGTGAGCAAGGTAAGTTCAATATCCAATTGCAAAAACTACATTAACAATCTATCTAAGGTGCTCATTCTTTTGAGCAGCAAACACATCTTTCAGCCCTTCATCACCCCCACAAACTTGGAAGAGAGCGCAAATACTCTCTTCCACAGCATATCCACCCAAACAAAGCATTGATGAGCTTTGTTTGGTCCACAAACGTGGCCTGGGAGGCTTCATGGCCTCCTCCTCCCCTTTACCTCTCCCTCAGCCCTTTGACACCCCCACAAACTTGGGAGAGAGCACAAATACTCTTTTCCATGGCATATCCACCCAAACAAAGCATTGATGAGCTTTGTTTGGTCCACAAACATGGCCTGAGAGGCTTCATGGCCTACCCCTCACCTCTCCTTCAGCCCTTCAACACCTCCACAAACTCGGGAGAGAGCGCAAATACTCTCTCCTATGGCATATCCACCCGAACACAGCCTGGGAGGCTACATGGCCTCCTTCTCCCTCTCACCTCTTCCTCAGCCCTTTGACACCCCCACAAATTTGGGAGAGAGCACGAATACTCTCTTCCATGGCATATCCACCTGAACAAAGCGTTGATGAGCTTTGTTTGGTCCACAAACACGGCCTGGGAGGCTTCTTGGCCTCCCTCTCCCCCTCACCTCTCCTGGTGCTGGATGGTGTGTATATGTATTCATTCCACATGGACATCAAACTCATAGTGGAACGTTTACCCCAGATTTCAAGAAACAAAACCTTCAAAATCTGATGATAGATGGCCTTAGTCTTAGCAGTATGTTTGATGAAGGGAAATTATTCTATGTAGAAGTTGATGTGAGACAAATTTATAGTCAACTGCTTACTATAAGTTTTTTCAAGTCTACCAAGTCCAATAAATGTGCAAGTACATTATGTTATTGATTTCACAAAATATAATATTCTGCATACAAGTGCCTAAATGAGTTCCTCTTCACTAAGATTCAGCAATTCTTCGTCTTGATCATCCACCTCGACAACTTCAGGCTCCATCCATGAAGGTTCAGCAGGTTTCTTGTTCTGTGGAGGACTGGTTATCTTGGGGTTAGCAACTAATCTAATGTCTTGCAGATTGAACAACAAGAGTGTCTTCTGATGCTGTGACCAGGTAGACAACATGAACACAACCACAACACCTGACCCAATAGCTAGTTCTTCATTCACAATGTGATCCAACTTCCAATAATTTGCTAGACTGAATTGATCACGTCCATCATAAACAGGAACTTGTAACTCATTATTAGCATTTATTGCGCTTGCAAAAATTAGATGTTTACGCACTTTTACCTCTAAACACCCTCACTGCTTTGTTCCATCTCAATCTTGATGCTGCAACATCTCATTTTTTAGGCAAAAGAGACATAAGCTGTTGATCAACGTCTACAGCAGGACCTTCCTCTATGACTGCTAACTTATCAGGAACAAGTTGTTGAATAAATGTTGAAAAATATGCACAGTCCATTTTGTACATCAAAAGAGATACATCTTTTTTGAATATAGGCATCCCAACAGCTTTCTGACCTAGAACGTTTGTAACAACAGCTGCTGCTGGAAGAAAGGTTTGATCCAAAACGGCCACAGAAACACTGTGAGTTCAATGAGGTGCCAACAATTGGCTGAAGGTAATCATGCCAACAATGAAAAAACATGAGAAATTAGAGCCTTTAGATGCATTCATGAGGTGAAAGTATTGCATGTGGTGCAAATTTGCAGGTTCAGCAGCTGCAAGGTTGGTGATTTCATGACTTTTTGGCTGATTCTCTTCCAAGGCACAAAGACAACAATAATTCTTGGAAAACACCCTTCTGAAAGTCACTGCAGGTATGTCACATGATACTCCTGATTTGAATCCCAATATAGCCACCAATTTGAGAAGACTTGGCATTTGAACTGAAGACAAGACTGACAAATGTAAGTACTTGCTCCAGGAACATCATAATTTGATTTGTGTACACTGATGAATATTGTCTGCTTGTGCTCTTGCTGGTTGACTCCTTATTGACAAACAAAACTCGAGGCTTAATGTCCTCATCTCTATAGACAAATGATTCAGTTGTCAACTTTAACTAAACAAATATATGCACTCTACACTTTCTTCTGATTCAATGCTGGTGCATTGACTGAATGCTTCAAGATGTGATACTTGCAATGGTGGTGGAGAATCACTATATAGTAAAATAGCACTCAAGGGTGATCTACATTCATACAGTACATCAATATAATTCCATGAGCACAAACATAAAACATGATAAAAACTTACCTTTGACCAGGATTGATGGTGGTTTGATCAAAATTGTTGTCATCACCAGTCCTGGGCTTTTTAGTCGGACTAGCAAGCACTTCATCCTCAGGTCCACTACCTGCTCCTACACTAGTGTCCATATCACCTTGTTTTTGCCTACAATGAATAAATGAAAAGAATCCAAATTCTAATGACGATTTGTAAAGCACCAACTTTGTTTTAAATTCTTGTCATGAATTCTGTGCCATGATTCACTCTGCCTCAACTCAATTCTCACTGTCTTTTTTATAATTGTTGTCCATTCCACTCCTTCAAATTACTGTTTACCATGTGAGTGGGTGTCAGGGGACAACTCAGCCGTGGAAGCCAACCCAAACACCGGCCACACCAACAACCACCAAGTGGCCGCGAGTGGCGGGCGTGCACGGCACAGAGGCTGGCAGGCACTGAGACAAGCTGGAAGACGAGGCAGTCAAGAAGGAGGGCGATGGCAGAGAGGAGGAGGCCATCACTGGAGAGTCTTACAGTCACGCTAATGTGTAGACCTGGAAGCGATGCTATTGTCAGGACTGAGGATATCCTATCCTGCAGTCCTACCTATATACTACATCAGCTAGTGCTATGACTACAACTTAATGAATAAGCGGAGGCTGCTGACTACGAGATATGGACTAAGCGGACCGGTATGTAATAGGAGCTAAGTAAGCGACAATAATCCATGCTGAGTAATGCCAAGACAAGGCTGAGTAAGGCCGAGTCAGGTA